>PVLC010039179.1:0-14680 GCA_004027655.1 Graphiurus murinus
GCATGAATATGAATATAAATATGTGTGCACATGCATAGGGCAGGAGTGACCTTACACACACACATACACACATGTCTATCCTCCAAATTGTTAATAGTGGTTGGTGTCACTGATTTCTTCTTTCACCTTTCTGCAGTTTTAATATTTTTCATTATATATATGTATGGGTGTGTGATATTCGCAAAATTAAAGACTTAAACGAATGTCGATGAACATACCTCAGACAGAATATAGTAACCAGCAAGAATGATGGTAACAGATTTGTGATACCATCTAAGATGCCCAAGAGCGTTTCAGAAATCCCCAGACTTGTGACTTCCAAATTGCCTTTCTGATATCAGAAACCCACACTCCCTAATAACATAATTTGCAAGTGGTCTTTACAAGTATGAGAACATAGCCGGGCATGATGATGCATGCCTGTAACCACAGTACTTGATCCCAAAGGAGGATCAAGGTTCAAAGACAGCCTCAGCAACTTATTGAGACCCCATTTCAAAATAGAAAATAGAAAGGGCTAGGGTATATCTCAGAAATAGAATGCCCCTGGTTTCAATCCCCAGTAATCCCCTTAAAAAAGAAAAGATACAAGAACACACCAGAGGTTTCTGTTTCTGGCCAGATTCCCACTCTCTCAAACAGGTTTTGGCAGTTGGAATCACCTGTTGGTTAAGACAACTTTCAGAAAAAAACAACAAAAAATATAACCCAAATCTCTGAAAACTATCATACAACACATATGTTTTCTGGGAAAAAAAATATAGTTAGACAGGCTTTTTTTTTTTTTTTTTTTTTTTTTTTTTGTGGTACTGGGGATTGAACTCAGGGGCATTCTACCTCCGAGCTATACCCCCAGCCCTATTTTTTATTCTTTATTTTGAAACCGGGTCTCACTAAGTTGCGGAGTGCCTCACTAGGTAGCTGAGGCTGGCCGAGAACCTGGATCCTCCGGTCTCAGCCTCTCGAATGCTGGGATTACAAGCGTGCGCCACCATGCCCGGCTTTAGACTGGCTTTTGAAGAATATTTTTTGGGGTGCTAAAATGCGAGGAAGAAAAGTAGTAGGAAAAAAGTTAATTTTGCCCATTTTTCAATAAAGCTTTGTTTTTCCTTTTAGCAAAATCAATCAATCAACAAATAAGCAAGCAAGCAAATACATACATACATACATACATAAAGTAAGTAAGTAAGTAAATAAATAAAACAATCCCATAAATGCCGGAAGAAGGCAGCTAGTCCCCAACTTGGCATGGTTTGCTTGACGAGTTTTCGACTTTGCTGTGGTGTGAAAGGGATATGCATTCAGCAGAATCCACGCTGAGTTTTGATCTTGTCGCGGGCTGTCGATAGGCAGTCCGACGCCCTCTCCTGCGATGCTGAGCAGGGGCCATGATCAGCGGCTCCCAGCCAGCCAGGGATTCACAAGGGCAAACACCCGGGACTCCCGGGGACTGGGCTGTCAGCACTTTCTGGATACAGGGCTTCAATAAATTACATGAAATATTCAACACTTTATTATAAAATAGACTTTGTGTTAGGTGATTTTGTCCCGCTGTAGGCTAATGTGAGTGTGCTTGAGCACATTTAAGGTCGGCGAGGCTGAGCTGTGATGTTTGCAAAGTTAGGAATATCATTTTGACTTCTGTTTTTGGCTTACAATGCACCTATCAGCACATACCCTCATTGTAAGTTGAGGAGAGCTTGCAATTTTAGGAGCTATGTATCTCTATATAAAATTATGACCAATATGATAATAACAACAATAATAATTATAACAACAACAATAATAATGATAGCATTATGTCTTGGCTGGTGACAGTTCTCTGGAACTTCTGGATACTGTGCTATCAATCTCTGAATTCTGCCTCTAACTTTCACACCTGTCAAAAGAACTGAGAACATAATACAGGCTACCCTGGCTGATGTAGATTCTCTGGGAAGGACCAACCTGGCTTGGAAGTCTTTGAAATTGATTTAGAAGCTGGGCATGGTGGCTTATACCTGTAATTCCAGTACTTGGGAGGCTGAGACTGGAGGATCCGGGTTCGTGGCCAGCCTCAGCTACTCAGTGAGGCCCTCTGCAACTTAGTGAGACCCTGTTTCAAAAATAAAGAATAAAAACAGGACTGGGGGTGTAGCTCAGAGGCAGAATGCCCCTGTGTTAAAAAAAAAAAAAAGAAATTTATCTAGAACCTCACCTTTGCCCCCCGTGAGGAGATAGTGTTCCCCAGACTAAGACAGACTGTTGTGATCCCAAGATGGAGGAAAATTGAGCCTAACTTATAAGTAAGGAAAGTTAGAATTAGAAAAATAAAACAGCCTGTCAAGACCCTGGCTTCATGGCCAATGCCATACCCTAAGATGGCACAATGAAAGTTGGGATGAGAAGGTTGGGTTTCTCTAGTCGAGCCAGGACATCTTGGTACGAGATCATTGACTCTTCAACAGGGTATTTACGTGGAGACACCAAAAAGATAGGTGTTTGTCATGTATGTTACACATTCAGGGCCAAAGGAGATGAGGACAAGGAACCCAGGAGCTCTGTCTTCTGATCTTTTTTTCAATATACTTTTCTTGGTCCGTTGCAATTATGTATCCTAATGAGGTTCAGAGCAATAAGAACATACATACACAAAGTAGTTAGTGTGTTTCCCTCCGGATCCTCATCTTTTATTGAATATTGTTCTGCCTTTTCTCAGCTGTGAGTAGGAGAAATAACCAACACCAACAGGCTTAGGCAAAGTGCATTTCCCTGGTGAACAAAATAGAAAAGTGTGAATGTGTGAGTGTGTGTGTGTGTGTGTGTGTGTGTGTGTGTGTGTGTTGCTTCTCTCAGCTCTGCTTTCTTTGATGCAGGCTTCATTCACAAGCTGATGCTTCCCCACGGTGACCACCAGCAGTTCCAAGCTTGGGTTCTTCCAGCTGGTCACCTCCAGCTGAAAGACAGTCTTCTGTCCCTCCAGCTTGAAGAGGAAGCAGAGGTCCCAGGACTGAATCTTATTGGTCCAGGTTGGGTTGTGTTCCCATCCATTAGCCAATCACATTGGTCTGACGGTAGGATATGGTGATTGGCCAGGCCTGGGTCACATGACTCATCCTAAGCTCAGAGCTTGGACCTTCTCTTCTAGAACCTTCTGATCTGAGAATGGAGGAGTATGGTTCTGCTTAGGGGGGGTGATGGGGACAATAGATGCTAAGCAAGGGTAGCAGTTTGTTTTTGTCACTGTGTCAGGAGTATTACTGCACAAATCTCTGGTTTCCATAGGACCAAAAGAACATTCTAGAATATTAGAACTATTTGCTATCCCCCTATTGAATTACCCTTCACTTCTTGAAGTTTATTTGCTGTGGATCAGTAGTAGAACTATGAACAATGAAGACTGAATACACCCTGAGTCCAAACCTCCTTTGTGCTCCATTTTAATTACTAGGTGCAGGATGGTACTCTGTTGTGTGTGTGTGTGTGTGTGTGTGTGTGTGTGTGTGTGTACACGTGTATGCACGTGTGAGCTTCCATTTCTAGAAATAATTTTTATCTATCCTAGTCAGAGAATAAGCTGATCAGTCTAATTAAGAGCTAAAGTTAGTTGAGAATTGGCAAATGCTGGAATCATATTGAAAAAAGGCTTTTTACAACTCTCTGTTGTTTACATTATATTTCTGGTGATAAAACAAATAAACCTGAAACAGCTCCGGTGAATGAAAGTGATGAAGTTAAGTCTCTGGAATCTTCTTCCAGGTCCATAGATCATGAAACCATCATTGCTCACTGACATTTTGCTTAAACAGTTGTATTTTCTTTATGTTTCCGAATTTTTTTCCTCCTGGAAATCCATCTGCCCTAGGATTCTTATATAATAATCATCCTTTGGTTTCTTGAACAACGACTTAGTTTAGTTCCACAGGCATATACTGAAAATCTGTGTGTCAGCCCCATTCTAGGTGCTGGAGCTAGGAATCCCTGACACATAACCCTTGCTACAACTAGAGAATATTGTGCTGAGATTGGTCAAGGGTGGTATGCTTTCTCTCCTACATGGAAGCTAGAGAGAAAAGAGAAAAGAAAAGGGACTTCAGCTATAAGAAGAGAAAGACCAGTAGAATAGTGAATGGAGTTTGGGGGAGGGAGGAGGGGAGGAAAAAAAGGAGGACTGAGGTCGACAACAGTTCCAATGGTACTACGTCCATCTGTGAAGGTATCACTATCAGTCTCACTAATAGTGATAGTGGGGAAGGGTGGGGGTGGGGCACGGGGGGAAACACACCAAGTGCTATTGCGTGCATGTATGTGTGACTTTGAACCTCACTGCGATGTATCATTACCAGGCACCAATTGAACTATTAAAAAAATAAAAAGGTACCAAATTATTAAGGTGAATTATTTAGAAAATGAATCTGAGCAGATGCCCTAAAAAGTGTCCGCTGAACAAGCAGAAACACAAGCCAAGAAAAATAGAAGATTAATTAATTAATGAAGCCAGCATTTAATTGAAACTTGTAGCGGGAAGTGTCCTTGGCAGTGGGCGGGCGGTAAGGAGGAGCTGGACGCTGGCCCTTGTCACATGAGGCTTGTGCTGCAGTGCAAGCGACAGTCGAGCGAAGGGGAGCAGCGCAGAGCTGCAGCCGGCAGGCAGCAGTGCTAGGAAGGGCTCAGTGGGCTTAGAGACAGGGGGGCAGGACAGGCTGCTGTGGGGACGTGACCTGTGACCTGTGACCTGTGACCCGTGAGTGAAGAAGCACTAGGCGCGGTGGCACATGCTTGTAATCCCAGTCTTTGGGAGGCTGAGACAAGAGGATTGCAGGTTCGGAGCCAGCCTCAGCTACTTAGTAAGGCCCCCCACAACTTAGTGAGACCCTGTTTTAAAAATAAAGAATAAAAAATAGGGCTGGGGTGTGGCTTGGAGATAGAATGCCCCTGGGTGCCATTCCCAGTACTGGAAATAAAGTGAAGGAGCAGCCATGCTCCTTAAGGGAACCACTTGGAAGAATGGCGTGGGCAGAGGGGGCAGAAGTGCCTACCTACCAGGCTCAAAGAGGCTGCAGGTTCCAAGACAGTAGCTGGGGACTGTGAGAAAGTAGGGCAGGGCCAGGGGATGAGGTCAGAGGGCAAGTTGACCCCCGTCTTCAGGGCTTGTAAATCCTCGCTGAGACAGTCAGGTACTGGGTGTAAAACCACAGCCTCACTAGGGGTATCCTTAGCTCACAAGGGAGGGGGCTTCTCCAGGGCTAGGTATGGAGCTCACCCCAGAATTCCTCCAGCCTGCCCGGCGCAGCCCTCCTTACTCTGGAGGGCTGGTTTTAGTTGATAGAGGAATCAGTAATATAAAAGAGACTACACAAATGAGACATCGGGACCATCCAGGTAGAGAGTGTCTCCTCCTGCCCCGTTGATGTCCTAGCCTTCAACTCCTCCCTGCTCCCTTTCCCCCAGACAGCCCCATCTGCTTGCTGTCCCTAGAATTTAGCGTGCCTTTTCTAGAGTTTTATATAAATGGAATCATAGAGTAGGTGGCGTTACTTTATATAGCCATCCAGCCTACCCAGCATACGAGTCTTCTCAACGTTGCTTTGCATCTTTCTTGTGTGTCTGAAAAAGATCGCCAAAGTCATTTAAAAGTAACCTCTTCATTTTCCATAGCTGAGGTCTAGATGGTGTGTTGGTTTGACTATGAAGGGTTGAGGAACTTTCCAATGCAAAAAAACAAACAAACAAAAAAAACCCACAAAAAAACAAAAACAAAAATCAAAAAAACAAAAACAAACAAACTAAACAAACTATATATATACACATATATACATATTATATATACATATATACATACATATATATGTGTATATATATATGTGTGTATATATATATGTGTGTATATATATATATATATATATATATATATATATATATATATATATTAGAGAGAGAGAGAGTTTGCCTCTTTTATGTTCTAGAATGTGTAGTTGACCTAGAAAAAAATCAGAGGAGGGTGAGAAAGACCAAAGATCAGGGGGGAAGACACAGGCTGGTGCAGAGAGGAAACCAGGGAAGAGGCGGCTCAGTCATTACGATCCCAGAAACCAGATGTGTGCATCACCAATTTTCAGCTAATTAGGATAAAATCAAATGCATTTCACTAAAATTGTGCTCGACATAATTTAATCTCCAATGGTTCAGAACAGCCTCGGGGTCAACGGGAGCAGCAACTCTGGAATCAGGAGCGTGAGTAGCGGGGTTAATGGCAGGTTCATGGACAGAGGGCTCACATACATGGGCTCACGGTTCTCCCCAGAAAAGATGCTTCTTTCTATCTAATTCTAGTACAATTTGTACTTTGGTTCCCAGAGACTTTCAAAGTATGCACAGGTTGAAGAGCAATTTGTTCTTGGGTTCCCAAAGACTTATAAAGTATGCACAGGTTGAAGAGCAAGGTAGTATATGACTTCCAGATATTCAATGTTACAGAGGCCTGGCAGAAAATGTATTCATTCATTCGTTTATCTACAAAACATTTATTGAGCACATACTGTCTCCAAGATCTATTTCTGGGTACTGGGAGTAGGGAGGTCTATAAGATGATTACTCCCTTCTCTGTATTTGCCCATATGTGTTTGTGTATTTGAGCGTGGTTCACTGGGAGTTGTTAGATATATTATTAATCAATTATAAAATATGAAAGCCGGCCCTGAGCATATGAGTTTACATTAATACAACAACTCAGAACATCCACCGCAATTAAAAATGCCCAGTCTCTTTGATCCTGAGTGCACTAGTGGAAATTTACCTCCGAGATACGCTCCCCTGTGTGTTCAGAGACTCTTGAGCGATGAGGCTGGTAGTGGCCCTGTCTGTCATCCCCACGTGCCCATCGAGGAAGGACTGTGGAAACCGGTCATAGAGTACATCTCTGATCAATGCTGATGCATCAGAACAAAGAATGAAATTACTCCTTTGCACCGGCCTTGAGCAAACACTTAGACATCTGGGGAAAGGAGAAGAAAGCAAGAAATGCAGCCATGGCTCGATAGGTCCCAAGTCATCAACATCATAGTGGAAAAGGGAGCTGACCTAAGTACTTTAGAGAAAAGTGAAATGCTATAATGCTATGAACATATATATATATATGTATATATATATATATATATATATATATATATATATATGTATATATATATATTTTTTTGGTGGTGGTGGTACTGGGATTGAACCCAGGGGCATTCTACATCTGAGTTACACCCCTAGCCCTATTTTTTATTCTTTATTTTGCAACCGGGTCTCACTAAGTTGTGGAGTGCCTCAGTAAGTAGCTGAGGCTGGCTGCGAACCTGCAATCCTCCTGTCTCAGCCTCCCAAGTACTGGGATTACAAGGGTTCACCACCATGCCTGGCTTGCTATGAACTTTTGAAAAATTGTTGCTGAGCCGGGGAGCTAGGAAGGGCAACAGAGGACCTCTCTGAATGATTAAAAACAAACAAACAAACAAAAAAATGGGCAAGGTATGTGCACTGGCTTTTAAGTTTTGTAAAACCAGCGTTTAAAGTGAACAGGTAAAGTAAGTAAAGACTGCAGGTTGAATCCAGGCACAGTGGTATATGCCTGTAACCCCAGTACTTAGGAGGCTGAGATGGGAAGGTTTGAGGCCAGCCTCTGCAACTTAGTAATACTCTGTTTAAAAAATAAATAAATAGTACTTGGGAGACTGAGATAGGAGGTTCACAGGTTTGAGGACAGCCTCAGCAGTAGTGAGACTCTTATCAACCTAGTGAGACCCTGTTTCCAAATAAGAAATAAAATTAGGCTGGGAGTAGAGCTTGAAGGTAGAATGCCTCTGGGTTCAGTCCCCAGTACCACAAAAATAAATAGATAGATAGATAGATAGATAGATAGATAGATAGATAGATAGATACATTTTTTAAATAAGGCTAAGGGTGTAGCCCAGAGGCAGAATGCCCTTGGGTTCAATCTCTAGTACCAAAACAGCATCAACAAAAGAGTATGAAAGTAGATTTTCTAATCTTTAACTTGGAACTTCTTGGAATTACTTCATGCAGAAGTGTCCTAAGTTTGGTATTCTGTCTCCCTTCCCCCTTTACCATGCCGGGAACAAAAAAGAAAAGAGGGAAAAATTATTGCCCCCCAACCCTTTCACCGGGTCTGCTGGCTGCCAACCAAATAAATGGTTCCCCAACCCCGTCTCCAGAGCAGCACTGCAGCCATATGGAGTTGTGAGGCATGCAGGGGTCTTCAGTTAGGACCAAGCTCCCTCCTGGAAGATGAGGCTCCCCTGGGCCCTGGAGGGTGGGCATCTGCGAGCCAGGCTAAGAAGAGGGCGTCAAAAGGAGAGGGCAGAACTTTGCGGAACCCGGGAAAATGTGAGCTCGGACTTAAGGGATAGGACTCCAAGAATAGGGAGAGCTATGTAATGACACCAGCCGTTTCCAGGAGTGAAGTATCTCAGGGTGGAAGAAAGAAGAGGGGGTGATTACAAACCAAAAAGTGGAGGTGCACTCCTTGGGCAAATTCATTCATTCATTCATTCATTCATTCATTCATTCATTCATTCACTGGGCAGTACAGATCCCTCAGGCACTCTTCTGACTGATGCGGTGATGGGTACCAAGCACCGCCTTCTCTGCACTTTTAATTTTATACCTGGGGCAGAGCCCTGTATCAAGTAATCTTACAAATACAAAATTATAAATGATGATAGGAATGAAGTAAGGGTACACAGGAAGGCGGATGGCTCTGGCCTTCTCCCAAGGCAGAGATGTCCATCACCTGTGCATTAATGTCATTTACTGCTGATGACGTTGAGGGGCAGAGTGATGAAGTGGCTCAGCCCATGTTGGTGGAGTCCAGATGGGTCAAGTTAACGCAGGGCTCCGACCAAGGGGAGCCCGGGCTGATAGAGTTGGTTATTTTAACCATGAGATCCAAGATCCAAGCCCTTCTGGTGCTCAGTCATTAGTAACTAGGAGAGATATCTCTGCACAAAGATGTATGTGGCTGCTCTGGTGACATTTGGAGCATTAATTTGGGGCACAAAGAAACCTAAACTGTATCCACTCCCTAACAAAATACAAAATAGACCCTGGTGTTAAGAGTCTCAAGAGAAGGTTTTTTGTTTTGGTTTTCTTTTTTTTTATCATGAAAATAATATCATAATGTTATTGTGTCACAGGAAATAAATTAGTGACTAAAGATGAAAAAGTCAATATTTAGTCCCCCAAACAGTAATGAGTGGTAAACATGGAATATGTATTTTCCCAGGGCTCCCTGTGATTTAAAATTACGGTTTTAAATTTTTGGGTTATGAAAGGATACCAGCATATTTATGTACTCGCTGAAATTGGCATTGTACAATGTTGGTATTGTATAGTATTTCTGGGGGGAAAAAAAAGTCATTCCTTTTTTATTATTATCCTAGAAAGGCAAGGTGCAAAAAAAATAATAATAATAAAAATAAAAATGGTTAAGAAGAACTCCTTTTCTCTTGAAGCCAAAGAACTATGGTTTCCTATTTTGAGACATTTGGTAAATCTCATTTTCCTACAGATGTTGTTGGACATAAATTGATGATTTCAAGAAGCAAATAGAATATTCTGCAATGCTCAGAATTAAGGAGTTCAATGTGATCAGATGGGGCTTTGTCAAATTGAAGTATTTGAATTAACTCGCCCAGTGAAAGTGAAAGTATAAAGCTTTGCTTTTCTTCCGAGCTAATCAATGAAGATTAATATTCTGTGGGAACCTGATTTTGCAGATGGAGCTGAGCCGTACTATTTTCCCTACCATTTTTTCCTCATAGTAAATAAATCATTTTTATTATACTGTATGAATTTACTTAGCTCTTTTAATAGCCTTTGTAAGAATAATGCTTCCTTTGATTATATTACATTTTTAAATGGGTGCAGTGTGTAATGCAATTCTGCTGTTGGGGAGGGGGGGGCATGGGAAATGGAAGGCTTACAGAATAGATCAGTTTTATCAGCCTATCCCCTGTGTTTTAAACCAGATGAAGCAACGGCTGGGCGCACAGAGATTCTAAGAAGTAAATTACTAAGTATTTGCTTGGATGCAGATGGTTCATACCTGTGCCTTGAGTATAACTTTTTATCCTGGGGAAGATGAGCTCAGTCTGGAAGGACTCAGTCTTTATAAAACTACTCTGGTTCAGATTTTGTATCCTTTTTTATCTTCAAGGTGCTGCCCAATTTATTTGATTTTTTTTTCTTTCTTTCCCAAAGGAGGGAAATCCATTTTATAATTCTGGGGCTGTCCTCCACATGTATAAATTGATCAGCTGGCCCGAAAGGCTGCTGATATGTTGACTTAGCAGGCTCTGCAAGTGGCCTCATTCACAATTAATAAACTGACTTCTCGCCCTGAATTCTTGGAGGCTTAACCCTTGAAGGGCAGGTATGTTTTGACCTGTACAAATTGTACTTCCATGAGACAAGAAAAGTGAGGTTGGGGGATGTTGAGAAAGAGAGAAAGAAGAGAGAAGAGAGAGGGAGAGAGGAGGGGTGAGGAAGAGTAAAGAGGGGAGAGGAGAGAAGAGGGGAGAGGAGAGGAGAAGAAAAGGGACGGAAGGAGAGAGGGAGGGAGGGAGGGAAGGAAGGAAGGAAGGAAGGAAGGAAGGAAGGAAGGAAGGAAGGTAGGTTGATTTCATTACAGACAAAAATATCTTCTGTTTTTTTTATTGGATCAAGTACTGAATTATTAAGGTTCTTGATGTGAAGAAATCAGTATTGCCCAAACATTCTGTGTCTTTGTGTGCTGTTTATCTTGTACACAGTCAACAGACTAATTCTTTGAACAAATATTGTCCCAGTCAGGATCTTTAATGGCTTCTGTTCAGAACCTTTTAAAAGTTCTACAGTATTTTTTTTTAGAGGGGTTGAGTCGGAAACTTTCAGGTTATCTAAAATCTTGCCTCAATGTGTAAGTTCTGTGTATACACAGTCATGAGTCCAGGTAAAAAGCACGCGATTCAGAAGACCGAGGTTTGAAGCCTGGCATGGTGGCACACACTTGTGATCCCATTATTTGGGAGGTTGAGACAGGAGGATCGAAGGTTCCAGGCCAGCATCAGCAATTTAGCTAGGCCCTCCACAACTTAGTGAGACCCTGTTTCAAAATAAAATAGCACTGAAGGTATAGCTCACAGTTTGACTACCCCTGGGTTCAATCCCCAGTGCCAAAAAATATAAAATAAAATGAGACCTGGGTTTGAGCTCCAACTCTGCAGTTTGCTAGTTGTGGGGCAAAGGGAAAATCCTTCTTATTTTTTCAGCCTCTGTGAGTTGTGAAGCAGAAGTGTTAGTAATCTTAGCCAATGGTAGCGGTTGCAGTGCTGTATGGCTTAGCTGATTTAGCTGATGTTTTCTGGAAACGCTCAAATCAGAGAGCCTGCTTGTGTTGGCACCCTCTGTAAGGTGCTGCTACTGCTGCCGATGGTTCTCACATTAAGATACAGGTGAATTAAACTCACCTACCTTGATGCAGCAAAGGCTTTGAGAGGCGGACCAAACTCATCATGAAATCTCCCTACAGGCGTAGTCAGCCCAGAGTTACGCTCTCTAAAAATATACACAACTTCTGTTTGCCAATTAAACATAAGTAAGTAACCTGAGATTCCTGAGGAGACCTGGGGCTAGTTTACCCAGAGACCCCAAAGGACCGATGGCAGTTGTTTGGGATAAGAGTGATAGTAATGCTCCGTGGCCCTCTCGCTTTTATGGATAATGGTGACTACTTTTATCACACAGTCCAGTGGGCAAGTCTGTTGTGAAATCTTTAAACAGTCAAGAGGCTTCCAAAGCCACAAGTGAAAGTTTCTCTTCTTTCTTGGCTCTTCCAAGTCCCGCCTCCAGGCAGTGTCCCTTTTATCTGGTTGTATATCAGGGAGAACTGTATGCTGATGCGGAGTACTGGCCACTTAGACCCTTAAAACAACAGAGTGCTGTGATACAACTCCAAATCCACATCACGAATATGGAACTATATATCACTCTGGCACCGAGAATCATACTATCCTGCTTCTCTTACCTCCGCCTCTTCCACTCCATGAACACGTTTTGGAGATCTTTGAATGTGGACATACAGAGCTGCGCTTTGCTTTTTATCAGTTGATACCCATCCCCTGTGTAATGGATGTACTGTCATTTATTTGCATACTTTATTGATGGATATCAAGCTCCACCCCCTCCACCAGCATCACCACCAGCATCACCACCAGCGCCCCACCACCACTAGCACCAGCACCACCAGCACCAGGCTTCCATAGTCATTGGTAGTGCAGTGTGCACTCTGTGTGCATTGGTGAATTGCTTTTGTAGGCTATAATCCTACACTTAGGAGCCTTTGGCATTATTATTATTATTATTATTATTATTATTATTATTATTATTATTTGCAGTACTGGAAGTTGAACCCAGGGGCATTCTACCTCCAAGCAACACCCCAAGCCCTATTTTTTATTCTTTATTTTGAAACAGGGCCTCACTAAGTTTCAGAGGGCCTCACTCAGTAGCTGAGGCTGACCCAGAACCTGCTATCCTCCTGTATCAGCCTCCCAAGTACTAGGATTACAAGTGTGTGCCACCACACCTGGCTTAGCCTTTAGGGTTTTAAAAAATTGCTCGTACCTTTTGCATAGTAAAAGAAAGAAGGAAAGAGAGAGGGGGAAGAAGGAAGGAAAGGAGGGAGGAAGGGAGAGAGGAAGGAAGAATGGCAGGAAGGAGAAGGGAGAGGAAGGAAAGAGAAAAAGAGGAAGGAGGGAGAGAGGAGGGGCATCCTTTGAGGTTTTTTTTGTTTGTTTGTTTGTTTGTTTTTGCGGTACTGGGGATTGAACTCAGGGGCATTCTACCTCCAAGCTATACCCCCAGCCCTATTTTTTATTCTTTATTTTGAAACTAAGTCTCACTAAGTTGCGGGGTGCCTCACAAGGTAGCCGAGGCTGGCCATGAACCCGGATCCTCTAGTCTCAGCCTCCCAAATGCTGGGATTACAAGCGTGCGCCACCACACCCCGCTTCCTTTGAGTTTTTAACTCTTAATTAATTTTACTTAGGGAATGAGTTGGTTTTCAGTGGCAAGTCATTTGTTCAGTGGAGTTCCACAAGTTACAAAATACAGAACAATTAGGAAAGGGCTTGCGTGGGTACCTGTAGGCTGGTGACACATCTTAGACAGGTTACACCTGAGTCAGGACGACAATCCCATGGACAATTTGGGGAACTGCTGTCTTGCCAGAGAGGTCGAAGGTCCCCTAGACCTCTCACAGCTCTCAAGGTCCACCCCTGGGGAGGAAGTATATGCTCACTGTACCCTTTCACGAAGGCACTGAAATGGGCCATGCAGTCTGTGCTGAAGCATGCGTGAGTGCCATTCATCTTGGGAAGCGTGCAAGCTCTGTGGAAATCAGCCCTGGAACAAGGTTCCAAATGAAAGTGACACCGGGAGCCTAATGAGAAATTGAGCACCGCCGATTCATCTCTTCCAGCCCCAGATCTTTCTCTCCTGTCACTGGAATTGTTCAGAAGCACCTTCCCCTCCTGGCACAGTCATATGGAGGCCAGCATGAGCCTCCTGCTCCCTTCCTCCCCGAGGGAACAGCCTCTGCAGCATACCCTGCCACTTGTCACCTCAAGTTCGGGGTTTAGCACTTGGAACAGGCTGGTATCTGCCTTCTTCTGTGCATGAGCCCATCTCTCCTTTTCTGCCATTTTGGTTGTGGTTTTGGTAACTGATATGGTTTGTATAAAGATCTAATACAGGCCACCAGGTGTTGGTTGGTTGTCTTTTGAACAAACCAAAATGTCAGACATTGTCTTGTCAGGGTTAGGGTCACTCGTCCTTGAAGCTACTGCTATTAGGAAATGGGGAAGAGATTGGAGGTTAAAAATAGGGTGAGAGGTAAATGTTAGCCCCATGAAGAATGCAGGAATGTCATTATCACTTTGAACCACACTATGATGCAGGGCCATAATGCACCAATAAGAGTATACAAAACATAAAAAGAAAAAAAGATTTAAAAAAAAAAGAATGCTTCTTCAACTCACCGAGTTGGT
Organism: Graphiurus murinus; assembly: GCA_004027655.1. Taxonomy (NCBI): domain Eukaryota; kingdom Metazoa; phylum Chordata; class Mammalia; order Rodentia; family Gliridae; genus Graphiurus; species Graphiurus murinus. Next base: position 14,067 of record PVLC010039179.1, read on the forward strand.
TTGAAAAACTTACAAAAGCATTTGCTTAAAAATGATGTGTTACAGCCGGGCGTGGTGGCGCACGCTTGTAATCCCAGCATTCGAGAGGCTGAGACCGTAGGATCCGGGTTCGTGGCCAGCCTCAGCTACCTAGTGAGGCACTCCGAACTTAGTGAGACTCGGTTTCAAAAATAAAGAATAAAAAAATAGGGCTGGGGGTGTAGCTCGAAGGTAGAATGCCCCTGAGTTCAATCCCCAGTACCACAAAAAAAAAAAAAAAAAAAATGATGTGTTACATCATGTTCTTCAAATAAGTCTCAGAGAGATATATTCTTTTTAGCATTGAGCAGCATGTTTTTTTGTGTATAAAGCTGGTATGTTTCCTTCTAGGTATAGATGGAAAAGGTCCAGGGGAAGAATGGACATCTCTATGTTAAGGGACCTCTACAATGACCTCTGATCATTCACAGAAGTAAATATACTTTTGAGCCCTTGCTTTGGGCCACCCATGTTAGTAGACAGTCATATGACAGTGAAAAAGATCCTACCTCATGCAGCTTATACCCTAGTGGAGAAGAAAATCAAATCCTGTTGTCTCAGTCGCCTTCTTCTGCTGCATAATTTCGCTCTCTTAG
>PVLC010039180.1:0-14399 GCA_004027655.1 Graphiurus murinus
CACGCTTGTAATCCCAGCATTCGGGAGGCTGAGACCGGAGGATCCGGGTTCGCAGCCAGCCTCAGCTACCTAGTGAGGCACTCCGCAACTTAGTGAGACTCAGTTTCAAAATAAAGAATAAAAAATAGGGCTGGGGGTATAGCTCAGAGGTAGAACGCCCCTGAGTTCAATCCCCAGTACCGCAAAAAAAAAAAAAAAAAAAAAAAGAGTCTGAGTCTAGATCTATGGACATTGGAAATTTGCTGAAGCTTCTCCCTAGTATACACTCCCCATATTTTCAGTAACCATCTGTAGCAAGTCATTCCATCCTAGGAACTCAAGATACCCTGACTGAATATAAGTATAGTTTCCCTTCTTGTCTGAGCTACCTTCTCCTACAGCTGACAGCAGATGGCCCACCTACCCTAGCCTGAATGTTCTCTGTGAACGACCTCTGCCCATCTCCTGGATTCCCCTGAAAGGAAGACAAAACCAATGGAAAGAGGAGGCCCACATAGCAGCCATTTACTAAGGTTGAGAACATCTAGAGTAAGAGTCAGATGGGCTAAGGTTACCAAGTTGTAAGTGCATATGCTGGAAAAAAAAATGATGACAACTAACACAGAACATTTACTCTGTGATCGGCACTGTTTCAATGGCTTTTAGCTCAATTAATTCAAGTAATCCTCACAACTATTATTATCACCGCTATTCTCCCCAATGTACAGATGGGGAGGCTATAGCAGCTTAGAGAGTTAGAATAACTTACCTGCCCAAGGTCACAGCTACGTTATTGAGATTTGAAGCCAAGCACCCTGGCTTCATAACCCATCTCTTAACTACTGAGCTTAGATTGTTCCATCTGTTAGTCTTCCTCATCTCAGTAAATGACACAACCATCAACCTTGTTGCACTATTTTTTTTTTTACCAGGGATTGAACTCAGGGGCATTCTACCTCCGAGCTACACCCCCAGCCCTATTTTTTATTCTTTATTTTGAAACCGAGTCTCACTAAGTTGCGGAGGGCCTCACTAGGTAGCTGAGGCTGGCCGCGAACCCGGATCCTCTGGTCTCAGCCTCCCGAATGCTGGGATTACAAGCATGCGCCACCACACCCGGCACCTTGTTGCACTAAAATAATAAACTTTAATTTGTTTCTTTCTCTCAGCTCTCCCCCTACCTCTAAGTCATTGACAAATCCTGGAATCCTGGAATTTCTATTTCCAGAATACATCACAGATCCATCCACATGTCTCTCCTCCACTGACCTTAAACTGAGCCATCATCATATCTCACGTGGATTACTACAGTAGCCACTTCATTGGACTCAATGCCTCTATTCTCACTCTGCCATAGACATTTACTGCACCACAACTAGAGGGATCATTTTGAAACCCAATCAGATTGCATTCTACCTTTATTTAAAACACTACAATGGTTTTCTATCACATTTAATCTAGGTTCAAACTCCTTTCTGTGACTTACAAAGCTTCATGTGGTGTAGCTTGTGACTCTTCTTTGACTTCATTTTGTATCTACTTTCCACATAACAGCTCCACTGGCCTTCCTTCTGTCCCTCAAACACCCAAATCCAGTTCCTACCTCCTGGCCTTTGCATTTTCTGTTTTCGAATCTAAGAAAAAGTTCTTTCCTACTTTGTTCGCTGGCTCTTCCCATGCTTCAGATCTCAACAGAAATATTACTCCTTCATAGAAGCCTTTCTTGATCACTCTGTTTTCCTCCTTTGCCTAGTCATTCTGTATCACATCACCTTATTTTGTTTTCTTTGTGGTCTTCATCACCATCCAAAATAATTTCTTTGTTTATTGGCTCTATCAGCAAAATATTAACTCCATGACTATAGGGATTTAGCTATCTTGTTCACCACTGTACCTCTGGCCCCTGGATTAGACCATGACACATAGTAGGTATTCAGTAATTTCTTACTTCTTAAAAAGAATTTGGTGGTACTGGGGACTGATCCCAGGGGCATTCTACCTCTGAGCCACAACCCTAACCCTTTTTTATTTTGAAAAAGAGTCTAAGTTGCTGAAGCTATCCTTGAACCTGTTATCTTTCTGTCTCAACCTCCTCGCAAGTACTAGGATTGCAGGCATGCCCCACAGCACCTAGCTAGTAATAACTTAATAGGATAAATATCCTCTCCTTTAGGTCACAAGATAGTGTGACAGATATGAGACTAAAGTGCATGCTCCCTGATTCTTAGAGAAGTCTTCCATGACAACCAAGTCTGAGGCAAGTACAGAGGCTTCAATATGACCAGGCAGGTGCTCCCTCTATACCTGATCTGTGCAAGATTTTCGTCCTCTAAGAACTTTTATCATTTTATGCCCAGAGAGGGAAATGAACTGAAATGTGATTTTGCCCACTCAGGCTTTGCCCCATTCCTGAGGACAATGGGTATATGGAAGACTTTAAAATTGAACATAATTTGTCTTACACAGTTACCTAACTGGTATATGTCTCAGCTCTTCGTCTTCAAAATGAAACTACTATATAATTTTACTCACCTCATAGGGGAGTTATGGGAATTAAATATACATAAAGCACTTAGCACAAGTCCTGGCATATAATAAGATCTCAATAAATGCTGGTATTATTATCTATCATCCCCTTGCTTAAAATTTCCTCAGTTTCAAGTGACCCCAAGCTAGTTTTTAAAGTTCTCTTGTTAAAAATTCCCCATCCAAGGATCTTTATAATTGGCCTTTTCTTTATCCCTGCAGGCCCATCTCTTTTCATTTCCTTGCCTACACTCTACAAAGCTCTAATTATCAAATACATGGTATGTCTTCATGGCTCTAGAGCTTGGCTTATACTGCTCCCTCTGGAATCTTCTCTTTCCACAGACACCCTTCCTGTATGCCCCATGTCTATTTTTCTCTCTATTAAAATACTATTCATTTTTCAGGCTTTCTCTTGAATGATTTCTTTTCTGATAGGCCCCCTATTACTGTAAGTTTCCTCAAAATTAATCCCTACTTTCTCCATGATACGAGTATTTTGCTCCCTTTTTGTTGAACTACTTAACACAATGTTTCATGGTTTTACTGTTGAGATATAAACCAAGTTCCTAAAATGCAAGGACCATGCCATCTACATTAATGATGCACAAAGCTGTCATAGGGCAGGTGTTTAAAAGGTATCTGCTTTTTAAGAAATAGAATTGGATCCCATCCATAAAGATGAACACAGTCATGGAGTCTCTATAGATCCAGGTCCCGGGAGCCCTCAAGCCTGAGACAAAGTCAGGGATATAGGGACACACTCATACCTTGAAATTTACTTACACTGTTACCTGGTCTGCCATGTTCCCCTAAACACTTTCCTCTTCAGTTGGATTCAATGCCACCCTGAAGAGTAAAGGTGACAAAAAGAAGTGAAACTGAAGCTCAGCTCAGTATGCATGAAATGACTCTTGAGGGAGTAAACATAAGCTCTTCAAGAATGTCCAGTTACAACTGGACATGGTGGTACATGCCTGTAATCCCAATACTTGGTAGACTGAGAAAAGAGGATCAAAGGTTTGAGACCCTCGGTAATTTATTGAGACCTTGTTTCAAAATAAAAAAATAAAAGGACTGAAGGTGTAGCTTGGAGTTAGAATGCCCCTGGGTTCAATCCCCAGTACTAAAACCAAAAACAAACAAAAGAATGTCCAGTTACATTGAAAACTTTCATCCTCCTTATGGGGCCAAGGGCAAATGACAGAATACCATCTGCATGCCTTTATTTTCCTGGCCTTGTGTTCCAGATTGTCATGCTTCTAATCCCTAGCTGCTCTGCTCTACCATCAGATACTGTGGCAGATGGGAGGAACAACCACTTGCCAAACAAATCCTATGTCCTCAAGTACTCTGTGGTTTACTAGACTATTTTTTTTTTGGTACTGGGAATTGATCCGAGGAGCATTCTACCTCTCAGCTATACCCTCAGCCCCATTTTAATTTTAATTTTGAAACAGGGTTCCTTGCTAGGTTGCTGAGGTTAGCCTGGAACCTGCAATTTCCCTGTCTCACCCTCCCAAGTACTGGGATTACAGCTGTGCACCACCATGCCTGATTTACTGAACTCTTGTAGGTACAGAAACAAGTTGAACACACTCTCTCTAGACTATGGAGGACTGAGGTAAATCAAAGTACAGTGACAATAGAAAGAGATGGGGGAAAGATGCTAACTGAGGTGGAGGATGAGTGGAGGCAAGAGACTCTACCTGGACCTTCGTTTTCTGGTCCTTCTATACAATCATTATGGTAAGACCTTCTTCTCTTACTAGCTGTATTATCTTGATTATTTAACTTCTTTGTGCCTAGGTTTTCCTATCTATAAAATGGCAACAATAATAATAATCCTTAGTACTAGTCTTAATACTAAGTAAGGAATCAATGAACAGATATATCTAAAGTATTTACAACAGTGATTAACACATAGTAAATTCTCAACTAATACCAGTTGTTACTATTGTTTTTCTCAATGACTTAACTCTCTCAGGGAATGTTAGGCACAGAATGGGAGAGCAGCATGAGCTCTTAAAAACTATGTAGCTGCATCCTCTCAGGTTTTAGATGGGGAAACTGAGACCCAGAGAGAAGGGATGCACCCAAACTTATTCAGCTCTCTAGTAGCCAAACCAGGTAGGAGTCCCAGGCCTTCTGCCTCCTGCTTTTGTATTCCTTACAGGTTAGTTGTCCATGGAGGTAATGGAAGGCAATGGTAGTCTGCATGTTCTCTCATCTAGAGAGCTCAGCCTTCTAGGCCTGATTCTTTTCTATAAAACAACCTGGGCTCCTGCTGATAAATTGGCAGGCTTCAGTGAACAAAGGAATGGGTGAAAGGATAGTTAGCGCAACTGGCGAGCATCCAGCCCAGTGGGGGAGGGGAGGAAGGGATTAACCTATAAACTCTAAGGCAGGCCCGAAGTTGGGAATTTGGCCAAGCCTGGGAAGGAGGAGCACCAGGGTGGGACACTCTGCATAATCAAGCCTTGGGGTCATTGGGTGGAAGGATTCTCCAGGGTATCTCAGGCTATCCCAAGATGAAAGGCCTGCTGAAAGGTTCAGGGGAGTGCCCTTGGGCTTCAGTCCCCACCACAGGATGTCAGTCCACCTTCCTGAATAGGCTAGAAAAACATTGCCTGGCAGGGCTCTGACTCACTTCCCCAAAATAACAATGCCTCTTCACAGAGGCTCAGACAGCACCTCACTCCCTCCACAACCCCATACCCTCCCAGGGGTTCCAAGAGAGTCAGGGACCCAGAAAAACTGGATGATTTCACAATGTGTCACTGACCCTCAAGCAGACCTGTCACCAGATCCCTGGGTACTGGGCCTGAGCCCTGAATCCTCAGGGTCTCCCCCTCACTCTTAGAAAGCACTGGCCTCTCTGAGCAGCTGGCTGTCCAGCTGAGAGCATAAGCTATTCCTCCTCCCATGGGGGGATCACTTTGAATAAAGGACCTTGAGTGACTAAACAGCCTCACATTTCTGGCACTTTGACAAGTAGGTAAGGGAGATGTTCTGGAACAACTTAAAGCATGAACTTTGGAGTCAGACAACCATGGATTTGATTCCTGCAGCAACTATTTTTTTTATTTATGTGATCTTGAATGAATTATTTAAGCTTTCTGCATTTCACTTATAAAATGGGAGCAATACTACCTGGCTCATAGTGACTAAATAAAAATAAACTATGTGAAAAGCCCTTAATATAATACCAGGAAAATGGCAGGTGATTAAATGAGACATAGTGTGAGTGAAGTCATTAGGAGCATAGACTCTTATGCCTTATGCCTGGGTTTGGATTCCGGTTCTCCTATTCACTAGCCACGTGTCCTTAGACAAGCCATTGTCCATTTACCCAAAGAAATGGTTTTGCCTTTCTCTGCCTCAATTTTCTTGTATATATAAAAGGCAGTACTAACAATAGACACCTGACAGAATTGTTCTCAGGATTAAGTAAGTTGATATTTGTAATGTGTTTAGAAAATTTCCTGACATGTGATAAATTATTAAATGTTAAATGTTATTGTTGTTGTTGTTATGATCTTTTGCCAGTCAGAAGAGATGCAGAAAATGAGAAGCAGGCTTTAGCCCCTTGTTCTTCAAAATGTGGTCTGTAAATCACAAAATGGGTATCACCTGGGAGCTTGTTAGAAATGAAGAATCTTGTTAGGCTTGGTGGCCGTGCTTATAATCCCAGTACTTGGCAGGCTGAGACAGGAGGATTGCAGGTTCACCGCCAGCCTCAGCAACTTAGTAAGACCCTGTTTAAAAATAAAAAATAAGAGTCCTGGTAGTATGGCTTGGAGGTACAATGCCCCTGGGTTCAACCTCCAGAACCACTACCACCACACACAAAAAAAGATTCCTCAGAGGTTCCTGTGCAATAATAAATAATAATAAAGAGCTTGGAGGTGAAGATGGGATGTGGCTCAGCCAGGCAGGTCAAAGCAAGGCTTTTGATAGAATGAGGCAGGTAAATATATGTTAGAGATGAATCAACTATCTCTTATGGTGCTCTAATGAAAATCTTAAAAAAGCACATTCCTTTGCAAATGTAAAGCTTGGTGAGTAGAGCTCAGGTTCTGTTTTCATTCCTCCTTCCCTAGGGTCAAGAGTCTTAGTTTAGTGGCCAAATTGAACAACTGTGCATCCAGAGTCATACTCTGAATCAAAGAACAGAAAGTGGTGGGGTATGGTGGTACACACCTGAAATCCCATTACTTGGTAGGCTGAGACAGGAGGAACACAGGTTCAAGGCCAGCCTTACTAACTACCACAGATACCAGGCAGACAGAAATATTTATGAACCAAACAAGATATGTGTGTTAGGCAGAGTCCAAGACAGTCCCCAATAATTCTTCCTTCTTGGTATTGACATCTTTGTGTAGTCTCCTTCTTGTGAAGTGCTGACTTGTATAACAAGTGGGATATTGTAAAGATGATGAAGTGTGACTTCTGAGGCTAGATCATAAAAGACATTGCGATTTCTATGATGGATATTTCCTGGATCACTTGCTCTGTGAAAACCCAGGTCCAATGTCATGTCAAGTAACTCTATAAAAAGACCCATGTAGCCGGGCGTGGTGGCGCACGCTTGTAATCCCAGCATTCGGGAGGCTGAAACCGGAGGATCCGGGTTCGCGGCCAGCCTCAGCTACGTAGTGAGGCATTCCGCAACTTAGTGAGACTCGGTTTCAAAATAAAGAATAAAAAATAGGGCTGGGGGTATAGCTCGGAGGTAGAATGCCCCTGAGTTCAATCCCCAGTACCGCAAAAAAAAAAAAAAAAAAGACCCATGTGGTAAAGAACTGAGGACTCCCACCAGCAGCTAGAATTAATTTGCCAATCACGTAAAAGAACTAATTTAGAATTGGATCCTTGAATCCTAGTCAAAGCTCCAGATGATTGCAATCCTGGGCCACATCTTGATTGACAAACATTCCAACAGACTTCAAAACAGAACCACCAAGCTAAGTCTTTTTTTTTTTTTTTTTTTTTTTTTTTGCGGTACTGGGGATTGAACCCAGAGGCATTCTACCTCCGAGCTATACCCCCAGCCCTATTTTTTTATTCTTTATTTTGAAACAGGGTCTCACTAAGTTGCTGAGTGCCTCACTAGGCAGCTGAGTCTGGTTGCAAACCCGGATCCTCTGGTCTCAGCCTCCAGAATGCTGGGATTACAAGCTTGCAACACCACGCCCAGCACTAAGTCATTCTTGAATAGCTGACTCACAGAAATTGTGTGTGATAAATGTTTATCATTCTTCTGAAGCTGCTAACCTTTGACATATTTTGTAATACAGTGATAGATAAGAATACTATAAATTTTCAAAAGCCCAAACTAACAAGGGAAACTCTATGAGCTAAAGGGGCTAGGCAAATAACCACAACCCTGAAAGCTACTTCCATTCACAAGACAATTCCTTGGAATTGATTTCGTCAATGCATATGTTCTCTAAGCTACAGGTTACAGATGGGGAAATGAGTCCAGAGGGCACACAGCTAACAAGTGCACCTGATCCCCATGTCTTTCTTTTTGTGGATATGTTTGTCTATGTGGTACTGGGGATTGAACCCAGAGGCATTTCACCTCTGAGCTACACCCCTAGTCCTATTTTTATTTTCAAACAGGATCTTGCTAAGTTATTACATACTGCTGGCCTCCAACCTGCAATCCTCCTGTCTCAGCCTTCCAGGTACTGGGATTTCAGGAATGTAACACCATGTGCAGCTACCCTCGTGTCTTTCTATTATATCCCATATTACAATGGACCTTCATATACATCTTAGCCTGAAATTTTGGCAGTAGTCCTGTGGAGCACTTTGCTACAGTGTCTGGTGGAAGAGCAAACACTAGGTGACTGCTAAATGTCTTTTTGTCCCTCTCTCCTCTCCCTCTTTTCTCCTCCTCCCTCTTCCTCCCCCTCCCTCCTCCTCCCCCTCTCCTTCCCCTTCCCGCTCCCACTCTTGCTCTTCTGTCTCTCTGGTCTTACTTGACATGCCCCAAATCATCACATGATACATGATTCCCCCAGCAGTCACCAGATCCCCACCTAATTATCCAAGCAGTGATCTCCCTTTTCTGATAAAACTTGCTTCCTTGGCTTAGAAATAAATGCCAAGTCTAGAGACAAAGGAAAATTTGGGGAGTATATTCCATAAGCCCATAGCTAGGGTGTTTATATCAAAGATTTCTGTTTTCTCTCTTGAGACTCCTAGGATTGGCAAGAAAAGGAAAGAAAGCAAAATATCAGTAAAGGGGTAGAAGGTGAAAATAAATGCATATACAGATCTAGAGAATCTAAGAAGAGGAATAACTCCCTCTCCTCAAGAACTACGTTAGACAAAATGATAAATAGCCGGAGCCTTGACTCTATCTTGCTGGTATTGCACTGTTTCTTCCCAATCTCTCATCAAATGTTTCTTCAACTAAGGTAGAAACCATCAAGAAAAGCTTAAACCACATTTTCCAAGGTCTATTCTAAGTACCAATCCTTCTATGGATGCTCTTATTGAAATAGTCATATGGTAAAATAAGTTTAGGAAATACTGAGTTAAATGAAGGCCATCCCTTTCTCTGCTGCAAGACTTCTCAGAGTTTTTAGTATCCTAATGCACACTGAATTTCAAGAAGGATATAGAATGTACTTTGTGACCTGAACTTATTTGATCAAAGAACCTTTCAGACTTTTTTTTTCTTTTAAAATATTAACACTTGCTATGGCTTAGGTGTGGTTTGCCTGTTCCCCAATGATCTATTATGATTAAAGGCTTGGTCTGCAGTGTGACATTATTGGGAGGTAAAGACTAGTCAGATATCCTTAGGACATTAGAAGCATGCTGTCAGAAGGTAATTTCCTCTCAAGAGCTGTTATAAAAATCTGAGTTTTGCCCCACCCAGTCTTCTTTGCTTCCCAATGAGAGATATGACCATTTGCCCTGACATATGTTTTCACCATTGTCTTCTACCATTTGCCATGAGGTCTTTATCAGAATTGAGATGATGTAGGTACCCTTGAACCTCCAGAACTGAGCTAAATAAACTCTTTATAAATATAGCTACTTTGGGTCTTCCATTGTAGTAATGGCCAATTTATGTTATTTTACCTGTTTCCATTTGAAGTTATATTTTAATAAAGGAAAGCCTTAAGCTAAAGGAGTACTGCATTAACAGAGAAATTTCAGGCTTTGGCCAGTATGAACAGATAGACTGGATATCTGAAATCACACACATGAGTGGTGCCAAAACAATCACTCTCTCCATACTCTCTGGGCCCCCACTCTTACAAACCTACACTAGAAGCTCTCTGGGTGTATTAGGCTCAGTCTGTAGATGTTTAAATCAGTGCACTCAGCTTCATGGGTAAATTGCTTTATTGCATTGGAAAGCCTCTGGACCAGGACCTCTGTAATATTACACAAATATTTTAGATGCAGTTGTCAAGAAAGTAAGTGATGTATTTTTGTAGACAAAGTCTCAGCACTATGCATGAAAACTTTTTTTATATTGGAAAGAGAAAGAACACACACCTGTTTAGTGCTTACTGTGCTGAGATTTCCTCCGTGTCACTTTATTTGATCCATGTACCAACCCTAGGATCATCACCATTTTTACCAAGACTTAGAGAAGTTAAATGACTTACTTAAATTCATAGCATGGTAGTGGAACAATTGGTATTAAATAGCCCACACAGCCATTGCACTGCAAATCCCAGTCCATGTTCATCCCAGGATACATCATGTATCCATCAGCATTCTTGCAGCTATAATCTAAAAATTGACCATGTAATTTAGAGGAAAGAAGATTGGTTTTCTTATGGTTTCAGGTTCAGTCCATGTGAGGCCAGGGATTGCAGATCTCAGAGCATGGCCACAGGAAGCAGAGAAAGGGAGAGCACATGGGCTGTGCTTTTCACATCACAGAGGCCAGAAGTAAAAGAAAATAGGGAGAGGAGGAACCATCTCATCCTCAAGGACCACCTTCCCCAGCCATACCTTACCAGTCTCCTGGGAACCACTCAGGTAAATCCATTATAGTAGATTTATCCACTTCTGGAATCACAACCTTCATGACTCAATTTATATCAACTCCAAACATTAATAAATTAGCTCTCCAGGGGACACTTTATATCTAACTATAACACATCATATTAAATCAGATTCCTGGGGTAAATTATTGTGATGATTTAAGCCAATATCTTTAGAAGTGGCTTACATTCTATGTACTTTAGCTCCCTTAACTGTAAAAATGAAGCTAATTTACTATCTATGTCCTGGGATTATCATGGGGATTAAGTGAGTTAGTATACATTAAGTTCTTGGAACAGCACCTGATACATAGAAGTGTTATGTAAATCACTATTGTCATTATGTTATTACTACTGTTTTGTCAATAAACAGAGACTTAAAACATTGGTCCTGGAATCCAGCAATCTGGATAACCCTTTTACCTCTTGAGGTTTTAATTTCTTCATCTGTAAAATGTGGGACTAGGAAAATTGTACTGAATTCAGATACAACTCAAATGGTTTCTGGTGTCAAATAGCACTAATAAAAATATTTCTCTAGTACTTACTGTGTGCTAGATATTGTTCTAAATAATTTATATAAACGTGTTTACTACTCCCAGTAGTTCTATGAAATAAGTATCATGCTATTATTAACTTAATTTTATTGATTCAGGAACTAAAGCACAGAAGAGTAAAGTGGTTAGCCCAAAATTACATAGCTGATAATTAGAAAGGCCAAGACTAGAACCCAAATAGTCTGGGCCCACAGGCCATATTCTTCATCATAATTCCATTCCACCTCTCAAGCATTTAAGAAAACCTCTCAAGAATTTGAGAAGCCTGGTTTAAGATAGTATGGAGTGATGTGCACTATGTGAAAAACTGAACTATACCCCCACGCAAAGACTTTTAGATTTAAAAAATTAAAAGAAAATACTGGGCTGGCCAAACAAAACACAACCATGAGTTTAATTTCACTCTAGAAGTCGCCAGTTTGCAAAGTTAGATGTCTTGCAGCCCTGACAGTCTATGATTCTGTGAGAATCTAAATCACATACAACTAACACTTGCCTGCCTTCTCTTTGGGGATAAAGTAATGTCAGACAGATGGCCTTTTCAGAGATTTGACATTTCAGCCACCATTTGCTTCCTAGCTCCCCCAAGCACATGAGACTTCCATTGCTCATTGGAGAGGGCAGAAAACAGGAGTGCAGTGTTTCAGTTACTAGAAAGGGAGACAGGGAACATTCATTCAGACCCAGAGGAATTTTACCTCTTTCGTTTTCAGTTGCAGTTCTTCTGGAACTGCAAGAAAGAAAACAAAAAGAATGACTTTGTGGTTTGCTAAAGTGATATGAATAAATTCACTGGTATCCCTGCTGTGCCTTCTGTGTGTAAAGACCAGGAAAATATGCCACAGAAAGGACACATTTCTTTTCTTCTGGGAGGTGTGAAAAGAAAACACGGACTAAATAAACAAAAATAAAATTAATTTGATTGATTGGAAAAGCAAAGCTTGCTTTAATGAGTTCAGTTACAAAGCTTCAAACACAATGTCAGGCTGGGAATCCAGTACTGTAGGAGGAACAGAAGTAGCCTAACCTCCACTAGGAAAATAAAAGTCATGAGAACAAACTTAGAATTTCAAATATTTTCACAAACTTGGGACCAGCTAGCCTACTGTTAGGAGTTTTTAAAAGCTACTAAGGTAGGAATGGTGAGACAGGAAGATGGCAGGTTCAAGTCCAACCTCAGCAACTTAGCAAGATCCTGTTTCAAAATAAAAAAAAATTAAAAAGAATGGATGTGTAGCCCTCAGGTAGAAAAGCCTCTGGGTTCAATCTTCAGTATGGGATAAAAAGTATTGCTGATGAAGACAGGAAAAAACACATTAGGATCATTATAGAGAAGCCATAATTTGCTTTAGAAATAACCTAAATCACTATGAGCAGACAATTAATACAGATAAAGAGCCAGGTACGGTGGTGCATGCTTATAATCCCAGTACTTGGGAGGATGTGACAGGAGGATCTCAGGTTTGCCACCAGCCTCAGCGACAGGAAACCCTAAAAAAACTGGGCTGGGGGTGTATCTCAGAGGTAGAATGTCCCTGTGTTCAATCCCCAGTACCACACACACACACACACACACACACACACAAAATACAGATAAAGACTTTAATAATGCTACCTGTGAAGGCTTAGAAGGAACTGAGAAACATGTCATTGGACACTAGAACGAGGAGGATCCTTGCTATGTTGGGACATAAAATTTAGCTATATTGTCTATATTATCTTTTTCATTTATAAGAAATATAGAACTTATATATGGCTAACCTGGATATATATCTAAGAATACTTGTCACCAAAAATTTGAAGTTTCTTCCTGTTTTTTCCCTTGGTGTTTATAGAAAATAATGAGAGAAGAAAGATAATTTGAGGGAAGAACTGTTAAGTAAAAAAGAACCAGAATGGGGTTACTTAGAGAATTCTTAGCCCATCCAAATGGATAAAGATCCCAACGTTAAGAAAACATGGTGTAGAGAGAATAATTAAAATGGCATAGATAACTGAGGGTGTGCTTTAGATCTTCTCAAATAATCCAGTGGGCCTTCAGGAAGTTGAAGGGAATTGTTTGTCAGCTATCTCAGAAGTCAAACATAAGAGGGACTATCTTAGAAAGATCTGTGGATGTGGTTTTCATCTAATGCTATGAAGTCCTATGAAATCAATAAAAAGCACAATTTTTTTTGAGAAAATCATACCAGCAGAAACATTGCCAGCTTAGGGTAAAAGGGATAGAGAGTAAAAAGTGAAAGAAGATCATCAAACTTCTAAAATATTGCTTGCAAGAAGCAGGATGATAAAACTCAGCTATACATGTTACATTTCATGAAAAAAAGATGACTTAAAGGATGGAACCAAAAAATCAGAATTATGGCTGGAGTTTTCTTAGCTGGATTTTAAAACTGCTTTGGATGCCTGTTTAATTTTCATTTTAATACTTTTATTGGTACATTGTAATCATACATCATAATGAGGTTGAAATTGGTACTAACATATGTGCACACAGCACTTGGTGTGTTTCCCTCCACATTCTACCCCACTTCCCCCTCCCCATACATGTTAGTGAGATTGGTAGTGATACCTTCATATATGAACATAGCATTATTTGAACTGTTCCTTATATCAAGGCTCCTTTTTATCCTCCTCACTTCCCTGCCCTAATACCCTTTCACTATTCTATTGATCACTCTCCCCATTTATCTAAAGTTCCTTTTGCTTCCTATTTCAGAGTCTCTAACTTCCACATATGAGAGAAAACATAGGACACTTGTCTTTCTGAGACTGGCTGATTTCACTTAGCATAACATTCTTTAGTTCCATCCAATTTGCTGCATATGACATATGTTTGTTCTTTTTTATGGCTGAGTAATATTCCATTGTATGTATATACTACATTTTCAGTATTCATTCATCTGCTGATGGACACCTAAATTGGTTCCATAATTTGGCTACTGTGACTTGCATGTATCACTACAGTATTCTGACTCTTATTCTTTTGGATTATATACTGAGGAGTGATAGAGCTGAGTCATATGGTGGTTTCATTCCTAGTCTTTTGAGAAACCTTCATACTGATCTCCATAGTGGTTGTGATGAGGTAGCTTAGAAGTGTATATGTTAGGTAGAAAAGAGGTATCGGGAAAATTCATAGAAATATAGTTTTTAGCCTTTTTAAAAATCCGGAGAGTGTTGTCCACCCCTTGAAAAGAAAATTTTGGTTCGGCCCAAGAGAAACTACAGCCCAGCCATAGCCCAGCCCACCTGGGAGGTACCATCAAATCCCGCACACCTGGAAAGAGGAGGAGCGAGATCTCACCTGGAG
>PVLC010039181.1:0-14398 GCA_004027655.1 Graphiurus murinus
CTCCGGTCTCAGCCTCCCGAATGCTGGGATTACAAGCGTGCGCCACCACGCCCGGCGAGTCAATTGATTTTTAACAAAGGTACCAAAAACATATGTTGGAGAAAAGACAGCCTTTTCAACAAATAGTGTTAGGAAAACTGGCCATCCACTTGTAGAAAAATGGAATTAAATCCCAACCTCGCCGGGCGTGGTGACGCACGCTTGTAATCCCAGGATTCGGGAGGCTGAGACCGGAGGATCCGGGTTCACGGCCAGCCTCAGTTACCTAGTGAGGCCCTCCGCAACTTAGTGAGACCCGGTTTCAAAATAAAGAATAAAAAATAGGGCTGGGGTATAGCTCGGAGGTAGAATGCCCCTGAGTTCAATCCCTAGTGCCGCAAAAAAAAAAAAAAAAAAAAGTTTCTGTTCAGAAAAGAAAACCATCAACAGTCTAAAGAGAGAGCCTACAGAATGGGAGAAGATCATTGCCAGCTACTCCTCTGATAGAGGACTAATATCTAGCATATAGAAAGAAAGTAAAAGACTCAGCACTAAAAAATAACCCTATCAATAAATGGACAACTGAACTAAATAGACACTTCACAAAAGAAGAAATACCAATGGCCAATAGCTATATGAAAAAATTGTTCAATATTATTAGGAATCAGGGAGACTCAAATCAAAACTACACTGAGATTCTATCTAACCCCAATTAGAATGGTAATCATCAAGAATTCAAACAATAAATGCTAGTGAGGATTTGGGGAAATAGGAACTCTTATACACTGTTGGTGGGATTAAAAATTAGCATAGCTGTTATGGAGATCAGTATGGAGAGTCCCCTGAAAACTAGAAATGGATCCTCCATACAATCCAGATTTATTACTACTGGGTATCTTTTCAAAGGGAATGAAATCAGAATACTATATTGATACATGCATATCTACATTTATAACAGTAGCCAAATTATAGAACCAACCTAGTTGTCGATCAACAGATGAATAGATTACAAAAGTATGGGATATACACAGAATGGAATTCTACTCAGCAATAAAGAAGAACAAAATTATGTCATTTTCAAGAAAATGGAAGGACCTGGGGAACATTATGTTAAGTAAGATTAACCAGTCACAGAAAGTGAAGGTTCATATGTTTTCTCTAATATGTGAAAGCTAGGGAGTAATTGGGATACCAGAGGAACTTTAGATAATAGAGAAGAAATCTCAGTGGAGCCATGGAGGTGGTCTAGGGGAGGATGGTGGAGGGGGTCAGGAGAATAATGAAAGAAGCATTTCCATTGACATTATGTGAAATTACCAATGCCAATCTCAACATCGTGCATAGAGAAGGGGAGAGAGATAGGCGAGTGGGGAGGGGGAAGCTCACCAAGAACTGTGTATGTCCCTATCACGCTGAGCTACATTATGATGTGAGACTACAATGCACCAATAAAAGTATATTTTTTAAAAAAGTAGACCTAAAAGCCAGGCATGGTGGCACACGCTTGTAATCCCAGCACTTAGGAGGCTGAGACCAGAGGATCCGGGTTAGCAGCCAGACTCAGCTACCTAGTGAGGCACTACACAACTTAGTGAGACCCTGTTTCAAAATAAAGAATAAAAAAATAGGGCTGGGGGTGTAGCTTGAAGGTAGAATGCCCCTGAGTTCAATTCCTAGTACCGCAAAAAAAAAAAAAGTAGAATAGTTATTACTAGGGACTGGGAAGGGGAGGGTACAAATAAAGGGAAGTTAATTAGTGCATGCTATGTGCATATATGGAAATATCACACTGAACCCCATTAATATGTAGAATTAATATGTGTTCACTAAAATAGAAGAACAATAGTAAAAAAGAAAGGAGATGGCAAAAATATGTTAACTAACAATAATAACAATCCTTTGTATTAAAAGCAAGATAAGCCCGGCATGCTTGTGATCCTAGTACTTGGGAGGCTGAGACAGAAGGATCACAGGTTCATAGCCAGCCTCAGCAACTTAGTGAGAACTTGTTTCAAAATAAAGAATAAAAAATAGGGCTGGGGGTATAGCTCGAAGGTAGAATGCCCCTGAGTTCAATCCCCAGTACCGCAAAAAAAAAAATAAATAAAAATAAAAGAATAAAAATTAGGGCTGGGGATGTAGCTTGGAGGTAGAATGCCCTGGGTTCAAACCCCCCCCCCACCCCCGGAAAATAAAGTAGAACTGAAACATTAGACAATAGTATCATGGGAGATTCAAGGAGCGTCGGTGGAATAAATAAAAATTTGCTAAATCCCTTGTTTATTTAGAAGAAGAATATAAACTAATTTTTTAGCATTTATTTTAAAATAATGTGAATTACATATAACAAAAAAATTTGAAGTACCAGAAATAGAATGTATTTCTTTGAAAATAGAAGAGGAAAAATTTAAAAAGTGATTAATTCAACACAAGGCAAGGGGAGGGAAAAACTTGCAAAACAAAAGCAACCAAAACAACCAAGCCAAAATGGCATAAAAATTCCCAATATGTCGGATACCACAAATAAAGGCTCATACACTAATAGACATATTCATGTTAAATAAACATTGATGTAAAAAAGGAACTTTTAAGAAAATATACACGAAAACTATATAGAAAAAACTTTTCCCTTTGTATATTTAACACATACAAACATACAGACACATATATTAGTATATATTGTCCTTTGATACATAACAATGTATATAAATAATATTCAAATATTATAAGAATATAGTTTTAATTCATAACCTTAACTGTCTCTGGGAAGGGATGAGACAGACTGGGAAACAAAAAGGATTTCAATTTAATCTATAATGTTTTACTGTTTAGGGGAAGGGAGGTGCTGGGGATTGAACTCAGGGGCATCTACCTCTGAGCTACACTCTCAGCCCTATTTTATTCATTATTTTGAAACAGAGTCTCACTAAGTTGCGAGCTGGTAGCAAACCTGCAGATATCCTGCCTCAGCCTCCCAAGTACTGTGATTACAAGTGTGCCCACTACCATGCCCAGCTTATGTTTTACTTCTTAATTAAAATAAACACTAAGCCGGGCGTGGTGGTGCACGCTTGTAATCCCAGTACTTGGGAGGCTGAGACCAGAGGATTCAGGTTCCCGGCCAGCCTCAGCTACTTAGTGAGGCCCTTCATAATTTAGTGAGACCCTGTTTCAAAATAAAGAGTAAAAAATAGGACTGGGGGTATAGCTCGGAGGTAGAATGCCCCTGGATTCAATCCCTAGTAATGCAAATAAATAAATAAATAAATAAATAAATAAATAAATAAATAAATAAAATAAAAACATTAAAAGCAAATGTAATGATGAGTCATTGATATATAGGTTTTCATTTTTCACACTTATTCTGTTTTTTTAATTTCTAAAATTTTTAAAGTTAAATAAAAATAAGTCAAAATTATTAAGGAGGGGAAATCTTTTACATATCTTATAAAATATTTAATGTTTGAGCTTATTATAAAATATTAGAATATATACTTAAAACACAAAATGCCTTTTTTATAACAACTCTTTATTACTTGAAATTTATACTAATTGAGCTTTCCATTTAATTGCTAAGAATTAGTGAAGTTTTCATGGTCAAAAAGAACACAAAAATATGTAATTTGGTTTCCTAATGATGTATATCAAATGATGATAGATTTTCTCTGAAAAAAAAAATTGTAGTCCCATGAACTAAGGAGAATAAAATGGTACCTAAAGGACTCTCTGATACTTACTGAGGGTCTTAGATTTTTAAAAATTAGTTTCTGAGCCTCTTTAAAGAATCTAATTTTATCTTGAAGCTAGAAAACTAAAGCAACAAGAAGTCTTTTTCAGAGAAAATAATGCCCAGTTTTCTAAAAAAAAAAAAAAAAAAAAAAGCATGCAGGATTCTGAATCTGGAGAAAAAATTAAATAAAACTAGTAGTGCCTCCATTTGAATTGTGTTTTGGAGCTAAATAGTCTGATTTAGCCCCTAGAGGGTTAATAAGTTTGATTCATTCCCTAGAGGGTTACTGATTAAATGGTAAATAAGCAAAATCATTTTCTGAAATCTCTTCCTTTTCATGAAGCAAGTGTGATCATAAGCCTGTGCTGTGGTGTTCATCAAGTTAGATTCACAACTGAGAAGGAAAAGGAGATTTTTGTCATTAGAGAGGAATCTTGTCTTGGTCCACTCTCTTTTTCCTTTAAGTAAACAATCCGGTGGTTATAGTAAGCTGGCATCGTGAAGCTCAGGCAACACCCACAGTGCTCCTTTGGGTGACTAGCTGGTTTTCTCAAGGTCATGCAGGGATATGGCTCAGGAACAAACAAGGGATAAACCTGAGGCTGTCCTATGACAACTACAGCTACACTGGGTTCTTTGTCCACGGACCCTTAGTCATCCATCTCCAAATTCAAAATAGCTCACAATTCACCTTGGGTTCTTCTAGCCTGTGAGGGCATGGAAACAGGGCAGCTGAGGCATGGTGAAACATCTCAGTAAAACCAATGACCCTCCTTCATCCCCAGTGTTGAGAGGATAAAATGGTAACCAAACAGCCGATCTTATTGTAGCTGGCCACTAAAGTGAACTATTTGGGGTCAGGCTGCCTCTGTGTAGGGAGCTCTCTTCCTTTGGCTGGCTGCAGGCTTTTGTGGGTATTTCTTATTAAAGAGAGAGGATGAAGACCAAGCAGGCCTGAAGAGCAAGACATGGTGCTGGGCAGTTTTTCTGGCCCTGTGGCCTTGTGCCACCGACTCCAGGAAACAAATCTTTGGGAGAAAGATCAAAATAAACAAATGGTCCTAAATGAATATTCTCAGATGTTGGCCAAAAGTGAATATTCTTAGTTTGGTGAACTATAATGACATATTCTATGGTGCGCAGAACAAGTCGTTTTTTTTCCCCCACACATTTAGCAGCCACTCTTCAGGCTGAGATGTGGAGTTCTCTCATACCATCAGGGCTCCAGCCCTTGGTGCTTCACTGGCTCTCTGGTTCCATCAGGAGGTCAGTTAGCTCTTTGGAATGTGATTTCAGCTACATATGCCGCCACCTCCCAGACTCAGCTTTGTCTTTTGTCCATGTGTGAACAAACACAACCTGACCCAACATCTCTGCTTCTTGGCATTCCCGTGCTCTAAAAGGCTAAAACTATAGAGGGGAAATTGACCAGACTTCTGTGCCCTACCAGCCAGGTAAAACCACAAGCTGGGTAGAAACGTTGGTAGTCTGGCTATCCTTCAGAGCTTCCATTGTCAAATGATGCATGAAATTGCCTGCTATATGATCTGCTTTTGTGAAATATCAGTTCTCTGAACCCAGGCAGCTTTCTTTAAAATAGAAGAGGGAGAGATGGGCTGGGCATTCACCAGCAGCAAAACTAATCAAATCTATTGAGCCTCAGGGTTTCCAAAGTTCAAGGGCCAGGTTTGTCTCTGGCCTCAGCCCAGCTCAAAATGACTATAGTTTTTCCAGAACAGCCTCTGGGCTTTGGCCAGGGGCGGCAGTATTGGTTTGCTGCCAGCCAACTGAGGACTGTTCTCAGATTCCTAAGTCCTAAGAGTATCTATGGCAGGTCCACAATCAAGAAGATACCAAAAGGGGCCTTGACCAGAGTAGGCTATGGTCAAAGATGCTCTTGAGACAGAGCCCCCTCCCCCCTTAAGCCATATGGAACAAGAGTTCTCACCGTTTCTCTTGAAGCCTGTATCTCCGGCACAGAGAAGTATGGACTGGATTATACGTGCTGTACTTGACTTGGTGACTTGAGTTGCTCTCCTTTCTCACAGCTTCCTCCGGACCACTTCAGGAAAACTCTTAATAGCCAAGAGGACTTTTTAAAAATAAAAGAGTATTATGCTAAATTTGCAAGACAAACAATGGCAAGAAAAGGTATATAAAATTAAGTACTCTGACTGAAACCCTGAGTAGTCCCTTAGGCCAGATAATCTAAGTATTTTGTTTGTGAATAAGATTTTAGTTCACCCTCTCCAAATAGGACACCTTTTTTCATGCTGTGGGGAGACTCAAGGACTCAGCACCCCATTACCATCTGCCTCATCATACTCAGGTCATGGGATTGTCCCAGACTCAAATGAGCACTGTTGCACTCACATGGAATAGTGTGAGACTCATGGAGCTTTCTTGTCATCTCACTATGATGTTGGAACCTTGTGAACAACCCCAGTGTCATGCGCCCAAGAGTTCATGAGCTCTCTTGTCAGATGTCATGCTCCCTCTATGAAGATAGGCTATTGCAAATTCTACCTTCAAAGAGTTGCTACTTTGGGTTAAGGTACTGTCATCTTCACAAGTTCCCTTAAGCAGGGTAGCAGAGTTGGGCAGATCTAGGTCCCAATGCAAACTCTGCCACTTAACAGATATGTGACCTTCTACAAGTCACTTAACCTCCTTGAGTCTCAGATTGGCATTTTATAACACATAATAAACATACAGGGCTCCTGTAAGGCAAGGAAGGTTCATTTAGATGATGTATATGGAATACTAAGCTCATGCCTGATACATTATAAATACCCAATAAACTGTAGATGTCCCTATGATTATCAAATACAAGCACTTGTAGGAAAAAAGTTATTTAATAATACCTTGACTTAAAGCAGAGTATTCAGTTCATGTTGTAATGGTACCTAGCCATGTCAAAACAGGTATAAAATAAAGTGGGAAGTGGGTAGTCTTAACAATACACCTGGCCCAGGAGCTATAAGAAGGATCTCAGAACAGAGGGGTAAGAGGAGCCAAAGGCAAGCTTTATCACCTTTAGAATCTGGCCCCTTATTCATACTCCATCTTACAACAGAGATACTGACTCAATGAAACTTCTTGCCTAATGTCACATAAGTTAATTGAACAAAAACTGTAATGAGAATCCATGGACCCTATTTCTGGCCAAGGGCTCCTTACCAATGAAGAGTGTGTATATACAATGATGAAAGATGAATGGTAGGGAAAAAAATCCACTAGATTAGGGATCAAAAAGCTGCTTTCCAATGAGAAAGAGGATGTAAGAAATTCCTGGAGGCAATGAAATGTCCTTTATTTTGACTGGTATATGTGGTTACAGTTACACATTTATCAAAATACCTCACTGGGCACTTAAGTTCTGGGCATTTTATGGTATACAAATTTACACTTCATTAATATTAGTTTATTAAAAAATATGCTTTCCAATCGTAGCTTTGACACTAATGCGCTGGGTGGTCCTGATTAAGTCAATCAAATTTGACTCTCTGGGATCAGCTTTCTTGCCCTTATAATAAAGGGTTATGATTATACAAAGCCTAATGTTCCAGTCAGTTCAAAAATATGAGTAGGTAAAGAGAACCTTTCTCTTGCAATTTAGCCTCTATTTTATGCTCACTGCATTCAGAAGCAGGGTGGGAGAGATTGGCACACAATTCAGGGGAGTGGACAGTAACTTAATGGTATGTCCAGGGGACCAGTGTCTTTGTATTGCATCACTAACTTTCTAGCCACACTTTAAAGAACACAATTGGTTTTCCACAGAGATCCAGTCATGCAACATGATTGAGCAGTGGGATGAGGATCATCTGGCCCCAGAGAAGTTGTATCTGCTACCAGAGATAACAACTTTCACATAGAGAGTGTAGAAAATGTTTCCTGGACAATGAGAATGACTGACAGATATTAGATGGGAGGAAATTGAAGGCTCTGCCAAGTTTCATGATAAAATGCTATTTCTCACGGTAAGGTCAAGCTGTCTCTAGTGCAAAGCTACTGCCTTTAAAATACAAAGGGAATACAGCAAATTCAAGACAGTGCAGCAGACTTTGCAAAGAGGCTGTGATCAAAAGACACTTGTTTCATTTACAAATGAAACTGGATGGCTATTAGGACCATAAAAAAATCATCAAGGATGAATTTGGAATTTGCTGATGAACCAGAAGCTAGGAAAACATCACTAGGGGAGTCTCTAAAGGTTTGATCTCAAAGCCCTTTGGATGTAAAATGCCCACGAATGTTTGCAAGATTACACATGTGGAAGGAAGGTTAAATTGGACTTGCAAAGGAGAGCATTATGCCAGCAGCTGGGGTTGATTATTGTAATATATTAATGAGTGTTTCAAAATTGAAGTATATTTGCTGGCACTAAGTCTTACAGCTTCGAAAGACTAAGAACCTAAAAATAAAAGCTAACGTGCAGATCATGAGTATTAGTGAGCTTTCTTAAGGAAACAAGACAGAAATATAAGTGTTACTTTAGTCCCAACTTGCATTTTAAAAAAGTGGAATTTGTTCTCATTTAAGATCTTTCTGTGTGCGTGTATGCGTGTGTGTGTGTGTGTGTGTGTGTGTGTGTGTGTGTGTGTGTGTGTAGGGGGTGTACTGGGAATTGAACCCAGAGACATTCTACCTCTTAGATACACCCTCAGACCATTTTTTTTTTGTCTTATTTGGAAACAGGGTCTCACTAGGTTGCTGAGAGCCTCACTAAATTGCTGAAGCTATCCTTGAACCTATGATCCTCCTGTCTCAGCCTCCCAAGTACTGGGATTGCAAGTGTGCGTCACCACACCCAGCTTCATTAAGATCTTTGAGGAACAGCTCAAGGATGGTTAATTTTGTGTGAACTTTATTAGACCAGAAGGTCCCCAGGTGCTTGGGTAAACATTATTCTGGATGAATCTGGGAGGATATTTCTGGGTGAAATGAACATTTGAATCAAGAGACTGAGTAAAGTAGACTGTCCTCCCCAGTGTGGGTGGGCCTCATCCAGTCCTTTGGAAGGCTTCATACAACAAAAGACTGAGTAAGGAAAATGTTCCTCTCTTTGCCTGACTGTCTTCAATATGGGATATCACATTGGTCTTCTCTTGCCTTCAAAATTGGACTGGGACTCAGACTAGACCTTATGCTGTCAGCTTCCCTGGTCCTCAGGCCTCCGGATTAGGTTGTATGTTTCATAGGGTCTGCTGGATCTCCAGCTTACTGACTGAAGATATTTAGACTTCTCAGCCTCTATAGTCACTGAAGCCAATTCCTTATAAGGTGTGTGCGTTTCTTCTATTGGTTCTATGTCTCTAGAGAGCCTCTCGGGTGATTCATTAACTGATTCATGTTAATATCATTCAATTTTCTGGGATTAGATATGAAAATTTGCATTGAGCATAGCTTTTGCTCCGGCAATTGGCCTTCTAGGAATTTATACTGCAGAAATTGTTGGACAGGGTGTCAAGTCCTAAGTATAAGGATCAGGCATCATATTGCCATTGCAAGGAGGCACCATTCCCACTGAGTCAATGGCCATGGTGCTTCTGAAGCAGAATAAAGAAGTGCTCTGTTAAATTATTTGAAATGGAAAATGACTCAGTACAATGCAACTCTCCACCATAGAAAGATGATTAAATAAGGTATGTCACATTAATATGTCAGAGTACTATGGATATTATGTCTTTGTTTTTAAAAAATGAAATAGCTAGCCGGGTGTGGTGACACATGCTTGTAATCCCAGTACTTGGGAGGCTGAAATTGGAGAATACAGGTTCGCAGCCAGCCTCAAGTACTTCGTGGGGCACTCTGCAACTTAGGGAGACCCTGTTTCAAAATAAAGAATAAAAAATAGGGCTGGGAGTGTAGCTCGGAGGTAGAATGCCCTTGGGTTCCATCCCCAGTACCACAAAAAAAAAAAAAAAAAAAAGAGAGAGAGAGAGCTCTGTATGACCTGATAAGAAAAGATGTGCAAGATGAGAAAAAGAAAAGAGCAGAACAGTGTATGGAGTAGGCTCCCATTTGTGTGATGTGTGTGTGTGTGTGTGTGTGTGTGTGTAAAGGTGTCTCACAGCATTCAAGAACAGTTGCGTAGAGTGTTTCATGTATACTCAAGACTGATTTGCAAAGTGAGGTTTCAGTCAGCAAGAAAATACCAAGACTGGGATAAAGGCATGGGGACAACACAAGGTCAAGGTAATTAGAGGCTGACTGTCAGGCTGGCTGTGTGTGTGTGCATGCATGTGTACAGCATACGTATCCAGATTACATTCTGACTTGGATTCACATAGACATTTCTATACAGTAAAAAGATGAACTAGATATGTAAAGGATCTCTGCTATAATTTGGATATGGTTCAGAGTATCCTGAAAAGGTTAATGTGCTGGAAGCTAGGTCTCCAGAGTAGCAGTGTTGAGGCAATGGAACCTTGAAGAAGTGGGAGCTACTGCAAGGTAATCAGGTCATGAGGCATTGCCCTGGAAGGGGTTAATGCTGGCTTTGGGAGTGAGTTAGCTCTCTTAAAAACTGGTTGTTATAAAGTAAGTTCATCCCATGTGTTTGGCCCTTCTGCTTGTAGCCAATTGTTTCTGTTTCTGCTTCTCCACCAGATCCTAAAATGATGTCAGGGAGCCCTTGCCAAGATGCCAGTAGCATGCTCTTGAACCTTGAGAACTCTTTTCTTTATAAAACATCTGGCTTAGGGACTTTGTTATAGCAACACACACACACACACACACACACACACACACACAAACTAATACTCTCCCTACATGTGAAACATTTTAGTAAGAGCCAAAGTCATCTAGAACTCAGTGTTGTCTACCTCTACTTTTGCTGCCTCCACTCCTCCACTCAGAACCCTCCAGCCTGGCTATGACTGAAGGGATGGCTGGGTCCCTAAATCCTTAAGATGCCTCACTAGTGCAGTGTGTGACATTCCTAACTGGTAATACCATTGCCACCTGTAGAGACAGAGACAGGAATATGTCAGGGAAGGCAGGTTACAAGGTTATCACTCCCTTAAGGCTGAAATTGGCCCCTTCCAACTCAGTCAGTTGCTGCAGCCATTCTGGTACATATTAAGCCACAAATGTCCAACAATGGCCACAGCTAGCACACACAGAGACACACATGTGGATCTTCCCATGATCCACCTGGTTTACAATGCCTTCCTGAGTCCATTAGACTTCCAGCTAGAGAGGCTGAAACTTGCATGAGGCGCCTCAGACCATTTCTGTCTTTTCCTGCTTTGGCCTGTGGATTCATCTAAACTGTTCTGGGTAATGTTGGTCATAGGCAGTCAGAAACAGCTGCTTATCTTCCTTCATGGCAAAGAGCCAGACAGACTCCTGATTGTCATTTCTATTGTAAGGAGAGTAGGCTAAATCTTTCCGGATAACTCCGTTTTTGAGTAACTACTACTTAACTTTTACCATGATTCCCTCTCATCTGCAGAGGCTTCTGACTTGTGGCAGAGCAACAGACTCAGTAAAATGTTTTATTTAACATCTTTTAGAAAGAACTCAGGAGTACACAGTACCCACGAAATCTAAGGCTTGGATTTTAATTTAACTTTAGATTTAAAATGTATTTAAAATGATAAAGTTGCCTGCTTTGACTCTTGGTAGTACAATAAGCAGACATTGATTTCTGCTGAAGTTAACATCAAGAATTATTGAACTGAGAAGTACACATTGCCCTGGTCTCCACTTTAGTCAATATTTACCTGAAAAATAATTAATCTTGATGTTAAGTGAAATCAGGCACCAATGTATATAATTTTAGTTTGTTCTATACTAAGATGAATGTTGAATGTGTGTGTGTGTGTGTGTGTGTGTGTGTGCATGTAATTTATGGTAGGGTTTTTTTTTTTTTTTGTACTGAGATACATCCCCAGCCCTATTTTTTTATTCTTTATTTTGAAACAGGGTCTCACTAAGTTGGAGAGGGCCTCACTAAGTTGTTGAGGCTGACTGCGAATCTGCAATCCTCCTGTCTCAGCCTTCCAAGTACTGGGATTGCAAGTGCATGCCACCATGCCTGGCTAATTTGTGCATTTATAAGAACATTTATTTTAGCTAAATATTTTTAAGTATATTCATTAGTGAGGTGCAGTGGTACCTGCCTGTAATCCTCGTACTTGGGAAACTGTGACAGGAGGATCACAAGTCTGAGGCCAACCTCAGCAACTTAGTAAGATGCTATTTCAAAATAAAAAAGGACTAGGGGTGTAACTCAGAGGTAGAAGAACCCTAGTTCAATACATAGTACCAAAAAAAAGAGATATGTTTATCTATTTACATATACATAAACATTTATTTACATATAATGTATTTTAAGCATCTTAACATCAGGATTTGTAAAAAATAAATAAATAAAAAACATTTAAAAAACCTGAAGCCCTCCTAGGGTCTTCCCATTCTACTAATGAAGTCATCACCTCCCTCTGCTGTCTTTACTCCAGAAGGGCACTTGCTCATGCAAAGTGCTCCCGTGGCAGTAGCAGGCTGGGAATGACTGGAAGCATCACCCAGCAGACTGACCACCTCTGACCTTTGAACCATTTAACAGAGCGCTCTGTGTCTCAACTTGCCTTCCACCGGGTGGTGGTGTAGTGGGGTGAAGGAGCTGCAACAGAAGAGCACATGGCAGACTACATTTGGTTATCAGAAAAACATGATCCGTCTCAGAGAGTTCATCATGCTCTCAGCCAAAGTCCACCGCATCTGGCACCTGGAAAACATCCCCACCAGCTCAGACAGATGTGGCTGATGGCTGGTAATGCTAATACAAATATTATTAGCGATATGAAGTTGCTATCATTTAAATAATAACTGCTAGGGTGCAATGGGCCCTTTGCATTTAAAACCATGTCAGTGAACTCTTTGCCTTCGCCCCATGAGGTCAATATTATTGGCCTCATTTTATAAATGAAAAAATTGAACCTGAGAGATGTTAAGTCCCTCACTCCTGGCCACACAGGTATTGTCAGAGTTGGAATTTGAATCAATGCCTGCTTGATTTCAGAGTCCATGCTCTTAAAGCTGTGTTATCTTGCCTTTTCCTCAACACAGAAAACTGTGTTGAAGCACAAAATCCTTGGTGAGTCCTCTAAAAGGCAGTGTTAACTCATTAGTAGGTATTTGGGGAAGGGTGCTACTGAGACAGAGGAGCTGGCTGGCTTTCTAGGGAGTACAGGGCAAGAGGAAACTCTGAGGCCAGCCTCTAATTGCCTTGACCTTGTGTTGTCTCAATGCCTTTATGCTACTCTTGATATTTTCTTTCTGACCAAGGCCTCACTTTGCAACATCAATCACAAGTACACAGGAAGCTTGACACAGCTGCTATTGAATGCTGTACAACCTTCAGCAGCTCTGGTGGGGCCAATGCAGGCATTCCTGGAATGCTGCTGCTGCTGCTGCTGCTGCTGCTGGCAGCTCCTAGCTCTCCCCCTAGGGAACCTCTACAAAAGAGAATAGTCTCAGCCCCCCCCACCACCATTGTAGCAGCTGTCAAGTAATGGCCAGTGGGCATAGGGAACAGGCAAGGCCTTGAACCAAGGTGAGGCATCCCAGCTCTAGAGTTTCCCCTTGGGATCAGCTGACACCTCTTTTGCAACTTGGCTGCACACAATCCAACTCTTCTGACCAATCCTGCGTCCCTGACTCCCTCAGCCATGCTGTTCCCTTTCCTGGGAATCCCAACCCAAGACAACAGTTTTTTTAATAAATAAGCTGATTTTAGGGTTGGTCCCTTTCCCTTCCATTCCTCAGTGTTCACAAGGGATTCTACAGGCAAGGGGATTTAGATTTATGAGGTTGGGGCTAAGATCAATCCTGGGATAGATTCTATGTAGAAGCCCAAGCTTCTAGATCTCCCCAGGCACTCCATAAGCAGTCCAGACTTGACCTTGCTCTGACCTTGCAAACATAATAGGAAGCATTGGCATTGAAAGTCAGTGAAGACTCCTAACCACATTTCCTGACCTTGTTGTAACATGATTTTATTACTTCTTAAAACCTGAAATTTGGTTACACATCAGTAGAAAATATATGGCTAAATTTGAAGTTCCTTCCCCACTAGTAAAGGGAAGATTCTTGTAATCTTTGAAGTTTTTATTTTGTTTTTGTAAGTTTGGAATGTTATCTCTCTTCTCCTCATCCAAAAGAAATAAAATGTGCGAGCAGTTTAATGAGAAAAATCTAAGTGAAATTCCAGTGATCCACTGATATCCTTTTTCTAGTTTATAAAGCAAAAGCAAGCAAGAGATAAATGGTCACTGAAAGAGGGGGATGCATTTACTTACACAATATGAGATCACTAAAGGGTGCCCGTCAATTCCCTACTAGTAGTCATACATGCTGGAGAGGAAACTGTTAAGACGAGACCTAAGACAGGCCACTGTGTACCAAATTTGTCTCTTTTCCCTGAAACTAGAGGGCCATTGGGGAAGGTTAAATGTGGTTTTGCTGTAGATTTTTTCCTTCTTTCTTTTCTTCTTCTTTCTCCCTCCACCCCCTTTCTTTGGAAAGAATATTCTCTCAGCTAGGGAAGAAAGGAAACTCAAATTTTTCTGCTGACTAGCTTGTGCACAACTGGAAATTATCAAAGAAATTGCTGTATCATTGATGTAGTAAGAAAACAGGAAGACGATTTTCATCCCAAAATGAGCCCTCTCAGCT
>PVLC010039182.1:0-14389 GCA_004027655.1 Graphiurus murinus
TTTTTTTTTTTTTTCAGAGAAAAGTGATTTTTTTTTTTAGCATGGATTTTTATACATTTCTTGGGTACAACAGGGTTAATCACACATTAACCTATTTTTTTATTCTTTATTTGAAACAGGGTCTCACCACATTGCAGAGGGCCTCACTAAATAGCTGAGGCTGGCTGCAAACCTACAATCCTCCTGTCTCAGCCTTCCAAGTACTGGGATTACAAGTGTGCACCACCACACCTGGCTAGTTATTTTGCATTTTGAAACAGAGTTTCACTAAATTTCTGAGGCTAGCGCAAACCTGCAATCCTCCTGTCTCAGTCTCCCATGTACTGGGATTACAAGTGTGCACCACCACAACCGACTGAAACCAGTTTCTTTGAATGCTAGGTAAGTGCTCTAGCACTGAGCTTCACTGAGCTACATCCACAGACCTTAGGTAAAAGGTTTTTATGTTTCAGCTTGGGCCTTTTGTTTTTGAGAGCAGAACTTTTGGGATAAATCTCTAAGCTAAGTCCTAAATTTTATTTTTAGTAAAAGTTGGTTGGCATTACACAAACAGGGTGTAAAAGTCAGGCATAGTGGAATATGCCTATAATTCCAGTATTTGGGAGGCTAAAACAGGAGGATTGCTGGTTTGAGAACAGTGTGCTGTAGCTTAGTGAGATCCTGTTTCAGAATAAAAATGAAACAGGGCTGGGGTGTAGCTCAGAGGTAGAATGCCTCTGCGTTCAATCCTTAGTACAATAACAATAAAAAAGAAGAAGAAGAAGAAGAAGAAGAAGAAGAAGAAGAAGAAGAAGAAGAAGAAGAAGAAGAAGAAGAAGAAGAAGAAAGAAAAAAAAACCCTCAAAACTAAATAAAAGAACCTACCCACGGTTTAAATGTTAGAATAGGGGAAAATTAGCATACAAGATGACTTCTCATCACTGAAAGAAGCTGTCACCTAAAAGAAGTATCCCTGCCTAGGCCCCTCCAATCAGTAGGAAAACACTCCGGACTCCACAGATGTTGGCTACGTGCTGTTCTGCCTGTGAGCATTCACACTCATTCTCATAGAGCCAGCGGTTCTTAACTCAAAACGATGTCTGCCTAAGAGCAAAGTTTCAGATGAAGAACCATTTAGAATTTCCTATTTCCTCTTAAACATTTTCTCACTCTTTAAGGTTCCTTCAGCTCTTAACTTTACTATATAATTGTCAATGGAAAGAGCAGAGTTTACATGTTAAATTTAGAAACTGTCAGAGGAGAAATTTTTATTTTATTCAAATTTGCTTTTAAAGTTTTACGAAAGACAGGCAGGGAATTGTGACCACAATTTCAAAAATCAAATGTTGTTCTGAGTTTTGATTGTTTTGAAGAACAAAAGACCGTTATTTTGTTGGGAAATTAGTTGATTTTATGTCCAGATACACGGAGGAGATTACAGCAGGCTCTGTATGTAAGCCACCACACCTGCCTCACTCTCTGATATTTCAGAACTTTCTAAACACATTTCAGCTTATCGACAAGTGTGAAAATTTGCGATTTAGATGGATATCAAAACCATCCAACAGTTTTCTTCCTGTTTTAAAACGAATGTCACAGAGACACAGCAGAGAAAGTCTGCTACTTGCAATGGAGCAAAATCTTCACTTAAGTCTTTGAGAGATGGTGTTTAGCAGCCCAATTCACAAACATTCAGTTTTCCATTACCTTCATTTATCAACATAGAAAGGCAATGAAGAAATGCTTTTTCTTGGTAATAATGCGTTAACAGATCTTTTTAGTTAAAGCTGATTCCCTTCTTAAAGGAAGTCCAACTTTTCTACTTCCAAATGGTTCCTTCTTGTAAAGAAGGTACATATGATTCTGTTTCCACATTTATGAAGCCAGCCCTGTGTGTCTTCTCTCCTGAACAGTTAGTTTCCCAACTCAGGGCTGCTCACCAGATTGCTGGACGGTTTGAGGACCTGGTTGGGGGCCAGGACATTTTAAGATCTTGGCTGTTCTCCTGCCAAGCTCTTGGCAGGAAACAAGGCTACTCGATCCAGGCCCCAGTTCTGGAGGCCAGCAGCCTGGCTTCTCCTACGATGCCTGACTTTTCATCAGGCAAAGGTGGAGCTCTGCACCATGGCCAAGATATTCCCTCTCTCTGCCTCGTTGGCTTAGAGAGCCATAGCCATGATCTCCTGAGAGGCAACCATTTAAAACACTTTATTTCATCTTAATCTCATCATTTAAAATTTCTATTTGGAGAGTTTTATTATGCACATAGAATTTTAAATCATAGGACATGTATATAATTTGTAAATATATAAGCATATAGAGGAAATTTTTTTTTTTTTTTTTTTTTTTTTTTTTTTTGCGGTACTGGAGATTGAACTCAGAGGCATTCTACCTCCGAGCTATACCCCCAGCCCTATTTTTTATTCTTTATTTTGAAACCGAGTCTCACTAAGTTGCGGAGTGCCTCACTAGGTAGCTGAGGCTGGCCGCGAACCCGGATCCTCCGGTCTCAGCCTCCCAAATGCTGGGATTACAAGCGTGCGCCACCGTGCCCGGTTTTGAAAATATTTTCAGATAGGAGTTTTTTTTCGGTACTGGGGATTGAACCCAGGAGCATTCTACTGCCAAGCTACACCCCCAGCCCCATTTTTTTTTTCTTTATTTTGAGACAGGGTCTCACTAAGTTGTGGAGTGCTGAGGCTGGCCTCGAACCTGGATCCTCCTGTCTCAGCCTCCCAAATACTGGGATTATAAGCGTCTGCCTCCACACCCGGCTTAGTCTTTATTTTTGAAATAGGGTCTCACTAAGTTGCGGAGAGACTCACTAAGTAGCTGAGACTGGCCGTGAACCTGGATCCTCCTGTCTCAGCCTCCCAGTACTGGGATTACAAGCATGTGCCACCACGCCAGGCTCTGTGATAGGAGTTTCTAATCAAAACAGTTCCTATACCACTGGTCTATGAGGTTCTAGAAAGAGTTTCCATGCCCATTTCTAAAAGCACTTAAAAAGCTTAAGTCCAAGAGTAAAGAACTAATTTGAAATAGCCAAATGGCCAAATATGGGACCATTTGATCATTAATTAAAACAATGGATTAAAACATATTAAATAAAATAAAAATTCAAGATGACATTTTATTGATTTTATATGCTTTTATTGGTGCATTATCATCTCACATCATAATGGAAGTTTAAAAAATAAACTCATCTGCCATTTTTGAAGGATATTAGTGAACTAATCAATTTTTCCAAAAAGAATAAAGCACCTGAAGAATAAGAACCTGGCTTTTCTTAGTGAGTTGTATCCTAGGATACTGCTACAGTTTGAGTGTGTCTGCCAAAGTTTATGTGCTAGAAATGTAATCCTCAAATTCATACATCGATGGTATATGGAGGTGAGGCCTTTGAGAGGTAATTGGAGGAAGGTGAGATCATGAGCTACCATTCCCCAGGTTGGAATTAGTGGCTTTAATAATAATAATAATAAGAGAGATCTGAGTACACATGCCCTCACTCACACAGGCTATGCCCTCGGCCATGGGATGACACAGCAAGAAGGCCCACACCAGATGCCAGCTCCTAGATAATAGACTTCCCGACTTCTAGAACTGTGAGTAATAAACTTCTCTTCTTTATAAATTAGCCCATCTATGGTGTCCTGTCATAGCACCACGAAACAGATAAAGACAGTTACCAGTCTTTGATAGGGAAAATTTCTCTCTTTTTCCACATTCACACACATATGCATACTCAAGAAACAGGAAAACTAGACTATCATTATTTGGCAAGCCTCAAATAAAATAAAATCTTCGCCGTGACTATCAATAACCACTAACAGCACAAGAAGAGAGAGACATGTAGACGATGGCCCCCAATGGAAGAGCCAACACCACCTATGAAGCAGTTGTGCCCCGAACTCAAACCAGAGTCAGACTGAGCAAATAAGACCACAGATTCCCAGAGTGGGTGACATGCCCTCTCCTCCTCCCACATATACACTGGGACTGGACCCACCCAGGGTTCGGGAGTAGCTTTAGGTGTGATTGGAGGACGTTAAATAAAAGTAAAGGTGGCAGAATGCTCTGGGGCTAGGTGCTGAGTAATTTTTTTTTTTTTTCTGGAAAAAGGGCAGTAAGCCAATAAATTTGTAAATCTATGATCTAAATCTATTAACTAGGCTTTAGGAAATATGAAGGCCTGCAGGATGTGTTAAAAACACCATAGGAATGCAATAAGCAAAACTGTACTGTGGGGACTTGCCAGGGAAGTTCTCTCATACTTTAAGCAAAAAGAAGAGTGTGGAAAACCCATGGCTTTAAACAAAATCGGAAGACACCAGTCAAATGCAACTTAGGGGACTTTTTTGGATTCTCATCCAAACTAACCAACTTTTTAAACAGTTTTCATGTTACCTGGATGTGGTGGCACACACCTAGTACTTGGAAGGCTGAGACAGAAGGATCCTAGGTATGAAAACAGCCTCAGCAAGTAGTGAGACTCTCATTAACCTGGTGAGACCCTGTTTGAAAATAAAAATAGGGTTGGAGGTGTAGCTCAGAGGTAGAATGCCCTGGGTTCAATCCCCAGTACCACCACAACCAACCAACACACACACACACACACACACACACACACACACACACACACACACAAAGGTTTTCATGCAATAAGGGCAAATTGAACACTGACTAGCAGGTAAATGATATTAAGCATTGTTAGGATGTTAGGTATGGTCGCGGTTTTGAAGTAATGTGGGTTTTTTTTTTCTTGATGTCTTTTACTTTTAGAGATATCTACTGAAATATTTGTCACCCAAATAATATCTCAGATGATATTTTCTTCTATGTAACCAAGTGTGGGAGAAAGAAAAGTAGATGTATAAATGAAACAAGAATGGGCATGCATTTGTGATTGTTGTAGCAACATAATTTGTGTACTTAGGTTCATTGTTCTAGTCTGTCTCTTTTAGCATTTATTTGAAATCTTCCATAACAGAAAGGTTTTCTCTTCCTTTTCCGCCTCCTTATTTTTGAGGTATTGGGGATTGAATCCAGGGGAATTCTACCTCTGACCTACACCCCAACTCTATTTGATTTTTTTATTTTGGGTCTTGCTAAGTTGCTGAGGCTGGCTGCAATCCTCCCATCTCAGTCTCCCAAGTACTGGGACTAAAGGTGTGTGCCACCATGCCTGGCTAGAAATACCATATTTCACATGGAAAACATAAGATCTCACCTGGTTTCTCTTTGTGCACCTTTGTGGGAAGGGGACAATACCAGACGAATAGAAAGCAGAAACTTGCAATATCAGAATTAATGCATTAACGTTGGAACAAAGAGAAAAAAGTACTTATTTTTCTGTTATATCTAAAGAATTCCTAATGCATCCCAGAAAATCAGTCGACATCTTGGTGGTTGCTTATGCTTTCCACTGAGTTCTCATCTTCTTAACAGACTAGTTCTGGCTCACATGGCCAAGGCCTGGCTGTGAGTCGGCTCCGTGCTGTCCCTCCACAGGCCGACTGGCAGAAGTCGCTGCTGGTAATTGTCACAGTGGCTGGCGCAGCTTGTTTTTCCCTCTGAAGGATGTTTCTTTTTCCAACTGAGAGAGCTGGACTTAGGACCACAGGGTGTGGCATGAGGCACATAACTTTGATCAGGGTTTGCTCTTGTTAGTTACATCAAGAGAGATTTTGTTTAGTTAAAAGCTGGGGGTGCCTCATTATTATTATTATTATTAGTAGTAGTAGTAGTATTAATTATTTGTGAATCTTGGCTGCATTTTTCACCAGAGACCTATTAATGGCGAGAACACAGGGGTACAAAGACAAGAAAAGGAAACGATGCTGTGCAAGAAGGTAACTCAGGAGCCGGGCATGGTGGCGCACGCTTGTAATCCCAGCATTTGGGAAGCTGAGACTGGAGGATGGGGTTCGAGGCCAGCCTCAGCTACCTAGTGAGGCCCTCTGAAACTTAGTGAGACCCTGTTTCAAAATAGAGAATAAAAAATAGGGCTGGGGCTGTAGCTCGGAGGTAGAATCCCCCAGGTTCCATCCCCAGTACCGCAAAAAAAAAAAAAGAAGAAGGTGACTCAGTGCTTCAGTGTTTGCTGTGGGGGGACACTGGGAGAGACTGGGTGCTATATTTCCAGGCCCTAAGTGCCACGCCACTTTCCCTTCAACTCCTCCCAAACATACTTTCAAGTATTTTGTCTCTCATTCTTTCCTAGGCCTTGACTCAAAACCACAAAGTAAATAGAAGCTCCCGTTAGGGGATGAGTTATTAAACCTCCATTCTGAACCTAACTCTAACACAAGGTGGACAAGACAGAAGACCCTGAAATTAAGTTTGATTGTCCTGGCATCTCAGCTCCAGTCCCTAGGACTAAACCCAAGACAGGATTTCTTTAGTCATTGTTGTCCTTGCCAGAGAGTGTCCTTAGGAGTAGCTTTACAGTGATCTTGTAAGCGACCTAAAATCCAAGCTCTCCTACTCTTTGCCAAACAGTCCTATGACACTTTGCAGTCACCATAATTTTTTCTTTTTCTTTTTTTTTTTTGCGGTACTGGGGATTGAACTCAGGGGCATTCTACCTCTGAGCTACACCCCCAGCCCTATTTTTTATTCTTTATTTTGAAACAAGTTCTCACTAAGTTGCCAAGTGCCTCACTAGGTAGCTGAGGCTGGCCGCAAATCCGGATCCTCCGGTCTCAGCCTCCTAAATGCTGGGATTACAAGCGTGCGCCACCACACCCGGCTCCCAGCCCTATTTTTTATTCTTTATTTTGAAACAGGGTCTCACTAAGTTACAGAGGGCCTCACTAGGTAGCTGAGGCTGGCCACGAACCCAGATCCTCCGGTCTCAGCCTCCCAAATGCTGGGATTATAAGTGTGTGCCACCACGCCCGGCTCTGCAGTCACCATAATTTCAGAGTCTATTTCATCCCTTTTGGGGCAATGTGACTTCAGTGTCCCTGGCACCCCAGGCTGTCACTTACAGATTCAAGAGCACACAGGCTGCTCTATGGGCACACCAGGTGAATAAAGAGTAGGAAAAGCTAGTGATACGAAAAATTAGTGCATTAACCCTGGGGACACAGGGAAGAATCACATCCTGCAGGAAGGCAGGAAGGTCAACAGTGGGAAGGTTGTACCAGAGATCAAAGCACTCTGGTGACTCTTAGGTCCGGCTTGGTCCCACAGCAATGATTCTTACCTCAGTGAGACTCAGTGTTACACACACACACACACACACACACACACACACACACACACACAATCATTTCACCCCTCAACATCCTGAAATCTAATTCATTAAAAAGTAAAATGTGACTACATGCTTCCAAAAAATCAGAGGTCTTAAAGGGCAATGAAAACCTCCTCTGATAGTAGATATGTGTCATTACATATTTGTCCAAACCCACAGAATGTACATCAGGAGAGAGCCGTGGCGTAAGCTGTGGACTTTGGGTGACAGTGATGTGTCAGTGTACGTCCATCAATTGCGACACACGGACCACTCTGGTGGGGGCTGTTGGTAATGGGAGAGACTCTGTGTGTGTGAACCTTCCTCTCAATTTACTAAGAACCAAAAACTATTCTAAAAAGTATTATTATTTTTTTTTTTTGGCGGTACTGGGGATTGAACTCAGGGGCATTCTACCTCCGAGCTATACCCCCAGCCCTATTTTTTTTTTATTCTTTGTTTTGAAACCTAGTGGAGTGCCTCACTAGGTAGCTGAGGCTGGCCGTGAACTTGGATCCTCCGGTCTCAGCCTCCCGAATGCTGGGATTACAAGCGTGCACCACCACGCCCGGCTCTAAAAAGTATTTTTAAAGAATCAATATAATGCCCTAACTGAAATCCAAGGAGAAAAGCAAGAAAAGTTATCTAAAAGTAGTCATATGCATTTTAATATACAAACGCTCCAGCACAACTACACTGAAAGGTACGTGAAAAACCACCCACATATAATAACTTATATCAAATATCTTTTACTTCTTATATTTGTTTGTACTACTTTATTTAATATTTTAATTTGTTACATTTCAGTATCTTTTAATTATATTTAATATAATAACATATTGTCATTTACAATCAATGGATTACTTTTTTTTACTTTTAAAATATTGACTAGGCATGGTGGTGCATGCCTGTAATTCTAGTACTTGGGAGGCTAAAACAGGGGGATACAGGTTTGAGACTAGTCTCAGCAACTTAGCAAGACCCTGTTTCAAAATAAAAACTAAAAATAGGAGCCAGGCCCGGTGATCCACACCTATAATCCCAGTAATTGGAAGGCTGAGACAGGAGGATCACAGGTTTGAAGCTGGCCTCAGCAATTTAGTGAGGCTCTCAGCAACCTAGTGAGATCCTGTTTCAAAAATAAACAACAACAACAAAAAACCAAACAAATAAATAATAGGGCTGGGAGTGTAGCTCAGAGGTAAAATGCCTTGAGTCCAATCCCCAGCATCAGAATAAAACAAAGAACAGGGCTGGGTGTGTAGCATGGAAATAGAATGCCTCTGGGTTCAATCTCCAGTACAAAAAGTAAACCAAAATTGCCATTCTAAAGTCAAGACCAAATTATAGTATATTTTATATAGCAGTATATTGTGAGATTTTAAAAAGTTATGTATGAATAGATGATAGTTAGAATGAGCTATGTAAGAACTGAGAATACAGAATGTTACAATGTATTGATCTGTTGACTCAACTATCTTGAAAAACATTGCTCTTAGTGATATTTTTGGATATTGTTTGTTTGTTTTTGTGAATGTGGTACTGGGAATTGAACCCAGGGACATTCTACCTCTGAGCTACACCTCCAGCCCTATTTTATATTTTATTTTGAAACAAGGTCTTGCTAAATTACTGCATGCTTGAACCTGCAATCCCTCCTAAGTACTGGGATTATAGGCATGTGCCATGACACCCAGCTAGTGATGTGTTTTTTTTGTAATGGTGAACAATTGTGTTCAAAGTTTGGAATAATAGCCAGCGGTGGTGGTGCACTCTTGTAATCCCAGTACTTGAGAGTCTGAAACAGAAGGATCGTAGGTTCAAAGCCAGCCTCGGCAACTTAGTGATGCTCTCAGCAACTTAGTGAGACCCTGTTTTCAAATAAGAAATAAAATTGGGCAGGGGGTATAACTTGGAGGTAGAATGCCTCTGGGTTCAATCTCCAGTTCCAAAAAAAAAAAAAGTTTGGAATAGATGGAAGCAATTTTCCCTTAACTTTATCAAACATTGAATACCAAAAGCACACAAAAGAAGGCTTTGTGTTTTGTATAAAGTGGAGTTCTGTTCTAAGCTCTGCTAATTATGATTCATCTCTATCAATTCCCAGAGAAACATCTTTAAATTGCATGTGAGGTTATACAATTCCTTTTTGAGCAGGACAGCCCACACAATGCAGGATGTCCTCTACCCCTATCCCTGGAACCAGCCTGTAAAGCCCATAACATTCCCTAAACAACCAACCAAATAAAACGCCTGGCCATTTTCTAAAACACCTGAGGAGGCACCATCATCTCCAATGAAAACCCATGATCTTAAATTTCAAGTCAAGCTGGGCATGGTGGCACATGCCTGCAATTCGAGTACTTTGGAGACTGAGATGGGAATATCACAAGTTTGAAGTCAACCTCAGCAACTTAGCAAGGCCCTCAGCAACTGGTGGTGGTGGGAGGGGGGACAGAGAGAGAGAGAGAAACTAACTCAAGTCAAATGCCCTGGGTTCAAAGCCTGGCTCTCCCTCTATTAGGGTTTTGACCTCTTTTTTTTTTTACTGTAATAAACAAGAAGGAGATTTTATTACTAATCCGGGTTAGGGTTGAGTCTAATCCGGATTAGGGTTCCGCCTAAGTATGGCCGTGGAACCCAGAACCTGGGTTCATTCAGTCTTATATAGAGGTGTACAGAGACAGGGAAACTTCTCATGCACGCGGGAAAAGTAACACAGAGAAGGCATGGGGATTGGTGGAGCCCTGTTACCGGAAGGGAGGGGGCTGTCCCAGTTCCAGAAGGGCGGGGGCTGTTCTGGAAGGGAAGGGGCTGTCCGGTTTCAGGAAGGGAGAGGGCTGTCCTATTTCGGGAAAGGAGGGGGCTGTCAACGCCCTACATTCCCCCCTTTTTCTTTTGTTTATATGAGGAATCCTCCTCATATACTATATACAGGGTTGGGCAAGGTTTGATACTGTTGTCTGAGGACCGTGAGTTGCACTGTAGTATGCAAGGCCCAAATGTGAATGAGAATAATCAGTGGCCCTAATGCCAAAGTCCACAAAGATGATGTCGACGAAGTGCAGCATGACCTCCGAGCCATCAGTGTGAGCTTCAAGTGGCTGTCACTGCCCACTCCTTTTGGACTCTCTCAATGTCGTTTTCACTGGCCTTCTGGATCTGGGAGTGGTGGACTCAGAGTCCTATGCTGTCCACCTTCAGCCTGGTCAAAGTCCCAATTTGGGCAAGTCAGGGGAAAGGTTCCATCAATGAGATTCAGCTGGGTGGTCGGTCTTCCGTCATCTTCCAGCACCAGCCTCCTGGCCTCAGTCAGGATCCTCTCCTGTTCTGAGAGATAATGTTGGGATCCAAAGTCCCCTCTGGGCCTATCCCACATTGATACTTAGGAGACATAAACATATTTAACTAATAAAGAAGCCAGTAATAATTAATACAATACATAAGCTAATTTTTTTTAACTTAACCTTAACATATAATAGAACACTTATAGCAAAAAGATATAGACCAAGTCTTAGTGATGGATTTCTGAACTGTACTAAAACATAGATGGCAGAAGTTTTATTAACTCAAGATATTAATACAATACACATTGCATAGAGAGATCACTTATTAGTTAGCTTGCATGTATATAAAGCTCATATACCTTTACCTTTACAAGCTCTCATAGAACATTTAGATGAACCTAGATACATAGCATATTTAGCTCTCAGATATATACACATCTGTGGCCACATATATAGGGTGTCAAATATAGTAACCCAAAGTTATAGCTGTTCATTTAGCCTGAGCTACAAAGTAGTCATTAAACACGTATAAAATATAGACCTTGCTAAGATGCAATTTGCTAGGTAATCAAAACAGTACAAATAAGAAATTATTTTGCCAAGGCACAACCTTTAAGCTAATCCTTAGTAAATATTAAGGTCACAAAACTGTATTGTTTTAAATCTAAAGGACATAGGAAATCATGATTTAGTCATCTAAAATTTTTGCAATATGAAATCCTTTTGCATATGAAAGTGTTTCCCCTCTTCTAATACCTCCTTATATCTATGGATATCTCCTATTATTTG
Organism: Graphiurus murinus; assembly: GCA_004027655.1. NCBI lineage: Eukaryota > Metazoa > Chordata > Mammalia > Rodentia > Gliridae > Graphiurus > Graphiurus murinus. Next base: position 11,299 of record PVLC010039182.1, read on the forward strand.
ACATTTTTTTATGTCAACACAAAGGTCTTTTAACTTTATACAATTAACAATCCTTACATTTAAAACAATCCTTACATTTAAAACAATCCTCACACTAAAACAACCCCTCTAATTATTTATTTATTTATTTAGATAAATTATTTTAGGTAAGATATAACACCTAGCACTTTATTAAACTGCTCCTATATAAAACCACGTTTACTAGGCTCAAATATGTTGTCTTTTACTGATGTTAAGCCAATTTTACATTTAACAATTGATGTTTTAGCACTTAACTTACTTATAAAGATATATCATTTATAAAAATTTTACTTATTTTACCCATTTTAATAGCCAGTCAGTATTTTAAGTCACTACTTTAACAAGTAAAAGATCCTAAAAATAAACAATGAGCATTGTAGTTTGAATATCAAATAGGAACTGACACATAATCCTAATTGTTCAACCTGGAAAAAGAAAAATTTGTTAATGACATTTCTTACTTTTTAATAAACTTAAAAAAAAACTTCTTTGTTGAAGACAAATCACATGAACTAAAAGGTATTTGGATCCATTTTTTTTAAAACTTGAGCGCTATTTATAAGCTAATTTTGGTACCATGTGGACAATAGACAATACACTTATGGATAAAAACATCTCATAGCTTTAGCTTGCCAGGAATTTTCATAGTTAAATAACCAATCAGATGTATAGTTCCCAAAGTTAAAAATACAACCTATCTCAGATGCCCATAGTAGATTATAGAATAGAGGGCACAAACATGGAAGCCTCCTCACAGAACAAGCCTCCATCTTCTAATTTACATTAGGGCTAGGAAAGATAACAAAACCTTTTTATTTTTAAACTTTTGCCATTTACTTATTTTCTTTACGTGTTAATTACAAGCAGAGGAGGGGAACAATCAACCAGCTTTAGTTAAAGCAAAAATCCAAAGAGTGCCCCCCCCCCCCAGCACCACCTGGTCAGCCAGTACCCACTCGGTCAGCCATCTTAGCTAGAGCAATGAGGCAAAAAACAAAACAATTTAGAGCAAACATTTGCAGCAAAAAAGTCTTGACAGACCGGCCACTAAAATGCGTTGGTTGGGTCTGAATGCTCCTCTCTTAGTTCCTTTAAGCACTCATTTTAAAAGGAGACTGCAGTCGGCCGGAGGGGAGAAGAGTGAAAGGAAGCAGGAGAAAAGGCAAGAAAGAGAGTGAAAATCTGCTGAATCTACATCCCATTGCTGGCAGCTGGCTTCCCTAAACCCAGCATGGGTTTCGCTCCCTTGTTCTCGCCCCAAGGTTTCTGGACCCAACGGCCTTCCGAGACTGCCCGCAAGCCACTGCAAAATGTAAACCTTACTCTGCCGATTTGAGCGGGCCTAGTCCCCGACTCCCAATGGCTCCTCCGGGCCCCGGCACGACACGGACAGCCTCATCAAGCTCAGATTGAAAGTCGATCATTCTGCAGAGCAAATAGTGATGAACATACCTTTTTTACCTTCAGTGAAAGGTTATATGCCTGAGTTCTGAAATCAGAAACGTGGTTAATCATTATAGACAAGGGAGCTGAAGAAATCCGTCCCATTATGGAGAAGTAGAGCTGGCCCAAAGCTGAAACTGAATGTTAACAACACCACATGGACAGGGGAGGACAGACAAACACTGAACAGAGAGATAGGCCTTTTTACGCCGCGAGCTTCCTTTTTAAATTTCCTATAAGAGATCTACCACACTGTGCGCACCATACCAAAGAATTCACAGGGTAGGCAGGGACGTCTCCCTCGCCTCCCACTGGCAGCCCTCCAGCTGCCTAGGTCTCTTGCCAGTCCCCAAACGGACCCTCAGACTCAAATCAGCTGCCAAACAAAAGGTCGACTAAACACACCGAGCCCTCCTGCGGCCCCTCGGCCGCCAACTCCAAATGGGAGGTCAGCTATGCAAGCCGAGCCCCCCTGCGGCCCCCTCAGCCGCCAACTCCAAATTGGAGGTCAGATACGCAAGCCAAACCACCCTACCAGCCAAAAGGGAGATCAGCTATGCAAACCGAGTCTCCCTGTGGCCACCAAATCTAAATGGGAGACTGGCTACACAAGCCAAGCCTCCCTTCGGCCCCACTACCAGATAAACTCCTTCTACCCTGGAGGTGAGTGAAGGTCTTTGGGGGACACAGTTTCCCGGCCAATGCCCCAAGATGTTAAGCACAAATCCAGGGTGCCCCACCAAAGAACGAACACGTCACACAGTGTACTGTAATAAACAAGGAGGAGATTTTATTACTAATCCAGGTCAGGGTTGAGTCTAACCCGGATTAGGGTTCCGCCTAAGTATGGCCAAGGAACTGGTTTTGATCTCTTGAGTTTAAATTTCTATCTGTAAAATTGAGCAAAAGAGCCAGTCGCGGTGGCACACACCTGTAATCTCAGCAACTCTGGAGGCTAAGGCAGGAGGATCAACAGTTTGAGGACAGCCTGGGCAACTTAGCAAGACTCATCTCAAAATAAAATAAAAAGGGCTGGGATGTAACTCAGTAACAGAGCACCCTAGGTTTAATTCCTAGTATAGCAACAAAACAAAACAAAAAAACAAGATGAGCAAATAATAGTGATTGCACAGGAACCTGTTCTGAGGATAACTAGATGATGCATATGCAATGTTTGATGTGTAGTAACCAATTGGTTACTGATAAGTGTGGCTCACAAGGAATGTTAGTTGTGTATACAGCCATACCTCTTTGGGAGGTTAGAGTGGGAAGGAGACTCCCAGGAGTAATGTCCTATATCCATCTTTATCTGAGGTTCATAGAACTGCTATTTTCTAGGAGTGATGATTTAAGAAAGTTCTTTGTGAAGGTGTGATTTTCTGTCTCACCTATTGAACATAGTTTTCTTTTTTTTTTTTTTTTTTTTTTTGTGGTACTGGGGATTGAACTCAGGGGCATTCTACCTCCGAGCTACATCCCCAGCCCTATTTTTTATTCTTTATTTTGAAACCGAGTCTCACTAAGTTGCGGAGTGCCTCACTAGGTAGCTGAGGCTGGCCGCGAACCCGGATCCTCTGGTCTCAGCCTCCCGAATGCTGGGATTACAAGCGTGCGCCACCACGCCCGG
>PVLC010039183.1:0-14391 GCA_004027655.1 Graphiurus murinus
GATTCTCAAGTGCAGTCTAAGTCCATAAAAGAAATAAATCACCCTAACCACCTAAAATGATAAATTTGTACTTGTTTTTACCACCACCTGAATGTGGGACATCAACAAAAGACAAAGCATATGTATATATAACTAAAACATCACCATACTTACCTCCAATTTTACTCATTTCAGACCTGCCTCTGCTTAATCTGGATAATTGCCAAGGAAATGGAGAACATTTTGCTCATTTACCTTACTACTTTTATTTACATTAACTGATGAATTGAGGTTGGCTCTGTGACTTTAAACAGTTTGATAGGGAGAAAAATAACTATTATAAGGGAAGGTGTTGGGAAAGTTACTGGAAAATAGAGCATCGATAGAGGTCTGATGAGGAGTACAGAAACCATACTGTGTAAGTGAAGGAACTTAATATAGAAAGATGTTTTAAGGGGTTGGAGAGAGTCTCAAGATCAAAAGGGGGAACACTGAGGTGATCCAGAGATATGGACTTATCTGCTAGGATGGAAAAATGCTATCTTCTTTAGTGCTGGAGGAATAAAGGGAAAAGGTTGGATTGTTAGAACTCAGAAGCTCAGGGGAGAGATCTTGCTGAGCATGGGGCTGGACTTCGGAGAATTGGGGGATCTCTGCGCTTGGCTGCACTTTGAGGGGTTGGGACAATTCTGGTTTTTAGAATGTAAAGGAAGTGGGAGTCTGGTAACAACTGCTAAAGACAAGATGACAGGCTATAACAGCTAAGGTGATGCCTACAGGAGGAGGTAAATGGAAAGTTCTTTCTCCCACATTCCTGTTTTCCATACTCTCTCCAGTGACCTCTACCAATAGAACCTATCAGGAAGCCAATTGGAAAAGGAGACATGTAATTTTCAGAGTCCCTGCCCTAGCATTATAAAACAGAATGTATAACTACAAATATGGAATATAGAGACAATGGTCTAAAAGGCAGCATAAATGCCAATTAAATCAAAGTCTTAGGCAATGGTAAGCTTCTAGTTCAAAATACTCAACATAATTAATTATATGCTCAGGATCTTAAAAATTAATATGCTTTTATTGAGTTTTCCATTGAGTATATTCTCACTATAATTACCATTTGATCACGCAATCTGGAACCTATACAGTATTATTCTATGTGCTTGGATTTTAGCAGTGAAAAAGTAGATACATGCTGTGCCCTTTCATTTTATTGAAGGGAAAAAGACAGTAAATAAATATATAACATACCAGATGGCAAATGCAATGGAGAAAATAAACCAAGTTAAGGGGATTGAAGTTGGGGTAGAGGCAGATCCTAGAAGGTCTCAGCACTAAAGTGCAATTTGAGCAAAGGCTCAAAGGAAATTTGAAGGAGATAGAAGTATGACTATAAGGAGGAAGATCTTTTTAGTAGGAAAGAGTTGCATTTGATAGATATGAGGTTAGTGAAAATTGTGCCTAGTGCTGATTTTTTTGTGGGTTTGCAGTTTTTCAAAACTGCATAATTCTCTTTTAGAATTCTGTGATTCTAGGTGAGTAACCTCAAGTTTATTATCAAATATGGTACCAAGTTCAAACATTCTACAAAGTATTATTCATGTCTTCCACTGAGGGAAAAGCTACACTTTTTCATAAATCAGGTTTTTAAAATTTGCTGATGGGAAGGGGGATTAGCTGAAGTAAACAATGTCTTACTTGTACTATAAAATACTTCATTTCAGTCAGCTACGAAATACTAATAATAATTTCAAACTTTTAATTTGGATTATATGAGTAAATGTAAAATGCCATGCACTGTACATAACCACTTCTTTGTTATAATTACAGCCTTTGTTTTTTAGTTAAGAGTTGATGAACCTCAATAATTGGCAAACAGTCTTTGAGACAGAAAGTGGGATAGACCATCAGTACTCCTAACCCCAAACAATGAAAGCACTGTTGGCATTAGTGTCATTTTTGTGTTTTGTTCAGATATTTTTTTCTGAAAGTAAGTGCATATTTTGGTATTCAACAGTGTCAGAAAAATCAACAAATTAGCTTTAATTATTTCTTTGGTTGGTTACTGGGACAATATATGTGAACTTATCTGAAAAGTTAGAAAACTAAAAGTGGCAAAAAAAAAATAACATCCTAAAGTTAAAAGTTTTTAAGAAACTGCAGTAATTCTAGTCCTTGAAAAAGTGGGTTTTACTTTGTACTGTAAATCTTTTTGTATTCAGTAATAATTTCCAAGCCTGAGGTGGGTATCTCTAAAGTTTCATTCACCTAAGGAGAGTATAATTTAAGACTGGACACTTAGAAAGTAGGAATTTGAGTTACCTTAATAAATTTGTTTTCAGTTTAGAGAGGACTCTTAAGGGATTAATGGTGCCTACTGGAAGGCAAGCGCATGGTTCTGACAGGGAAACTACTACACATGGCTGGCAGTATTCCCACAGCCCTTAACCTCTGTGCCTAGGTTCCTCCAGCTGTCAAATAGGGATAATAGTAATTGCTACCTTCCATGAGAAGTGAGCATGTGCTTTGACATCTTAGGTTGAAGATGCTATATCAACACACATTACTATTAGAATATAAAGCACCAGCTTGGCGCTCTTTTGATACTTATGTAACATCCGGAAATGTTTTTGTTCCGTCTCTCTTCACTTTAGGTGAGAGATTATAATCACAGCATGCCACTATTTAATTTCCCCAAATACACACACACACACACACACACGCTAGCATTCCATATCCTTTTGAAAAGCACTAAATTTATTGCTAACTCCTTATGATGTCTATACCAAATTGCGCGATAGCCCCCATATTAAGCCTTTGGCAACTTTTAAAATGTTGGCTAAATTACTTTTCCTGGTGACTAGAACCATTAGGGAAAGGCGGGGAGGGGGGATGAAATTGGCTAGTGATATTAAAATTTTGGTTGTTTAACATTTAACTGAGTCTCAACAACGTGTTAAAGTGCTATCTAAACAGATAATTAGCTAGTCCGTTGCTCAGTGGGCTCTGTCTAAATTTAGCAGGGAAATTAGGTTTAGGGAATGTGAAACTAGGAAAAGAATTTTTCTCAAGGGAAACTGTGGTGTCAGCACAGCTGAGGAATGTCACAATAGCTACATTTCATCAATTATGATCATCATCAGGGGATCTCCCGGAACGAAGCGGACAAGGTTTATTCATAAGCGCATCCTGAGGATAGGTGATACAAAGCAGTGCCTGCTGGAGACCAGCTTACTGGGGACGACAGCGGCGGCAGGCAAAGGGAGGGGCAAGAGAAAGAGGGTGGTGGGGAGGAAAAGAGGTACTAGAGCCAGCGCTGGGAGACAGGATCGGGGGGTGGAGGGGCAGAAGTTAAAAAAGAGCGGCAGGCAAGGCATAGAATGGTGTATGGCCTCGGAGGTGAGGAAAACATTGTAAGCCACTGGGCGGAAGGTGGGACATCCTGGTGATTAAAGGCAGAGGACAGCGCGGTCTTAGCCGCAGGTAAGCTATAGTTTAGCTGAGACAGGCTCATCTCTGGGTGGCTGATCCTTGTCTGTCCTCTTATTGGGGCACATTTGTGGCTATTTGGTGGAGACGGCAAGACCTACATAAAATTAATAGTGTCATCAGTACTCAAGACTGAGTATCCTCTTAGCTTCCCTCAACCCCGCCCTGCGGACAGTCCAGACTGTCCATTCTTCTTCTTCCCCCGCAGAACCCTGAGTATCTAGGGCTTCAAGGTCAAGCCATCACGGCTGGGCGTGGCGGGTGGATAAAAAGGGCAGGGCGGACAGCCTTCTGGTGTGAGCGTGGGTGGGTCAGGGTGGACCACGGACGCTCGCTTGCTTAAAGGGCAAAAATGTTTGGTACTTCCCGAGGTCGCTTTTCGGCGATTAGTTCCAAGGAAAACAAGAAAATCAGATGACACGTGCGAACATGCAAATCACCAAAGAAAAACACCACCGCACTCGAAGCCCTCCAAATGGGGGAAATCCATGGCCTCCTGTTGCCAGTCGCCCGGCTGCGCGGAAAGTGGCCGCTCGAGAGAAGCCAGAGCGAGAAAGCCGGCTTTCTGGGGTCCCTCTCCTCGCCCAGCTCCCCCGACCCTTCCACCAAGCCGCCCTCCCAGAGAAAGGAGCAGGGAAGACGCCCCTGCAAACGTGCCTCGGCGAGCGGGGGAGACAGAGCGGGGCTGGGGAAGAAGGGAGGGATTCAGAGAGCACAGCTGTCCCGGGGAGCAGGAAGAAGGAGAAAGTCTCTTCTTTCAGTCCCCAGCGCCCGGGCCAGGAGGGAGGCGACTAGTCCAGCAGGCTGCGTCCAGCTTCCCAGACAGGAACCTTGGGCTCGGGCAACGGCGAGGCAGCCCCATCCCGCCGTCCCACACCGCCCCCGCCTCGTCCCGGGTCCCCGCCAGAGGGAACACGGCGCCCGCCAGGCAGAGGCGAGCGCGGAGCGCGATTGTCCCGCCGCACTCCGCCTCCGTCTGCGCCGGGGCCGCGGCGGACCCACGAGGGGCGGAGTGGGCGAGACCATTGCGCAAGCGGGGAAGGGGGGAGAAGGGAGGCCGGATCGAGGGGCGGGGCCGGCTAACCTAGTCCAGATCTCCCCGTCCTTTTTAAAGCTCTGCTGTGGAAGAAATCCGGTTATCAAAGTGGACGGAAAGACTTTCTTTTTTTTTTTTTTGGAAGAAGAGGAGCGAGTGTAGGAAGGCGGGGTGGGGAAGACGCGGCGGGCGCCCCGGGATCAGACGGGAGCGCAGAGCGCGGGGCGGGCGGTCGCTCCGAGGGTCGGCTTCCTCTCCCCCTCCCGCGAGGCGGGTGGTGCGTTCCGAGTTCCCAGGAGTTCGAGGCGGGCGGGTGCCGGGGGGAGGGGAGTGGCGGCGGCAGCGGCGGGCGGGCGGCTCCCGCTTCAGCCTCGGCAGTGGCGTCGGCGACGGCGGAGTCGAGGCAGCCGCGAGCGCTCCGCTGAGTGTCACCCGGCGGCGACGGCGCAGCAGCTGGGAGTTGGGGCCACGCGCGCCGGACCTTCCGCCGCCGCCGCCCGGAGCCTGGGGCGCCGGGGCCGGGGAGCCGGGGGTCGCCGGGCGGGCGGGCCGGGGGGAGGGCGGGGGATGGCGCGGACCCCGGGGCCGGCCCTGCTGTGTCCCGGAGGCGGCAAGGCACAACTTTCCTCCGCGTCTCCCCCCGGGGCCGGGCTCCTGCTGCCGCTCCCGACGCCGCCGCCGCTGCTGCTGCTGCTGCTCTTCCCGCTGCTGCTCTTCTCCCGGCTCTGCGGTAGGTGGACGCGGCGGCCGGGGAGGCGCGACCCGGGGTCCCGGAGCCGCGGCCCGGCGGCCGGGCTGTTGGGTTCGGCGGTTGGCTGCGCGAGCGGGGGCCGCGGACTTTGGCTGGAAACTTTTCGCCGCGCCCCGGGCGAGGCCGGGGAAGGGCCGGGCGGGCGGGCGAGTGCGGCGCCGGCCGCGGGCTCCGGCTCCTCGCGGCCGCCCGGGTCGCCGCGCTGGTGGCCCGGGGTCGGCCGTGCACGGTGCGCGGAGCTCCGCGTTCGCTCCGGGGACCGTTACTTCCTAGCTCGTTCGGCGAGGAGGCGGAGAGCACGGATTTGAGGGCTGCGGTTAAGATGCCGGGATGCACGTTTTCCGCCCCCCTTCTTTTCCCCGGTGAAACTTGAGCTGGGAGCCCGGAAACCCTAGGGACCAGATCCCGACGGAGTGAAGCCTTCGGGTCCACCCCTCGTGGCCTTCCACCCAAGAGAAGGCACCATCTTAACCCACCCTGCCGCAGCATCCCCTACAGCCAGCTTTCTTAGGTCCTCTGGCCCGGTTCTGCCCCAGCAGCAGCCTCTGATCTCTGGATGGAGCTGTGTCGCTGCCTTCCAGTCGCGGGACATCTCTCCCGCGGTCCCTGCTTATTTTAGAAAAACCTGTTTGTTCCCAGGACCGAGATTTACGTGTTAAATACTTAACTGCATCGACTGCCCCGTGTGTTCTAATCAAAATAACCCCGCATCTCTCTCCAGTGTCTTTTCTTATCCCGGGTTTTGGTAGAATTTTCTTGGGAGCTAGTCTCTTTGTAAGTCTTAACAGATGTCTGCGATGAGAGGCCCATTTTTAAAGAATCTTGTAAAATAATTGCTTTTCATGCAAAAAAAAAAGTGTCAAGTGTTAGTTAATGGGTGACAGTGATTTCAGAAAATAAGACTGCCAGTCTTTGGAGATTATCTCTGAATGTCTTTGGGCAGTATCAAAATATTGCAGGACGCTATTCATTCAAGGATTCTTGATGAGGAAGGTGGAGGGACAAAACTTCACTTGCTTAAAGAAGGGTTTTCATTGTATGATGAACTCTTAAGCCGAAGTTTTGCCAACATTTATTAAAAGGAGAGATGGCTGTGAATTTCTTGGATAGTGTGATGTGGAAGAGAATCCTGTTATGGACATATGAATCAGGGTAGTTATTGAGGGAGACGAAGTTAGGAGATTGAGTACCCCTTATATATAGGCTCAGGTTTTTCACGACCATTTCACCACTACGTTTCCAGTGTTGTAATGAAAGTTTCTGACTTACACTGAGTGTAGTATGACAATGACGTTATCTAATGCACAGTATTTCTGTATCGGCACTTCCCAGATGTTTAGTTCGAAGACGACTTTTATTGATATTACCCCCTTAAATTGATGCAAGATTCTAGATTGAATTTGTGTTATTCTTAGTTCCATTAAGAATTACAGATGCTTCTTACAGTTGAGTTCTAGAATAATTGGAAAGGGCATTAACCATTTTACTATCTTCACTATGGGATAGTTTGTTAATAACTGAAAGAATACTTGAGAATGCATCATAGAGATGCATTTAGATGAAGACCTATGGAAAACTAAAGTTAAGTAGTATGTACAGCTATTCTGGGAGATAAAATTTGCCTAATATGTGTACAGTGATTGTGTAAATTAAATGATTACTTTTTCAAGGAACACATTGGCTTGAACATGGAAGAAGAAAAGTTTCTTAAAAAAAATAAAATCTCCAGCTGGATGTGGTGATGCCTGCCTGTCTCTCAAATACTTGAGAGGCTGAGACAGGAGAGTCACAGGTTTGAGGCCAGCCTTAGAAAGTTACCAAACCCTCAACAACTTAGAGACCCTGTTTCAAATTAAAAAATAAATAAATAAATAAATTAGTCGGATGTGGTGGCCGGTACCTGTAATCACAGTACTTGGGAGGCTGAGACAGGAGGATCGCAGGTTCGAGAACAGCCCCAGCAAATATTAAGAGTCTCTGTAACTTAGTGAGACCCTGTTTCAAAATAAAAGTAAAATAGGGCTAGGGGAGGGAGTGTGGTTCAGAGGTAGAATGCCCTTGGGGGGTTTAATTCCCAGTACTACACACACGCACACATTAAATAAATAAATAAATAAATAAAAATAAAACGGGCTGGGGGTAGCTCGGAGGTAGAACACCAGTGTTCTACCCCAACACTAGAAAAAACCCACCTCTTCAGTAGTGTGCTATTGGAGGGACTCGATATTTTATTTTAGAACCTAAAAACTTAAGCCGTATAGGCATATGGACTGTGATTTAGAGGAGGTGTAAATTGAAGTTTTTAAGAGTCTACTCTGCTTGTATTATATTCATAGACACTAGCTGGGTGTTACTGTGCACTGCTCATTTAAAGAGCTTCCTTTTTTGGCTTATAGTGTTATAACACCCTAATTTGTGAACTCTTATGACAAGTGTTTTCCATCAACTTCTATTTTAGAATTCAGCCTTTGAACAGGGCACAGTTGTCATAAGTTAGGGATACTTAGTAAATATGAACAATTTTCCTTATGTATGCTCTCTGTTGATCTAACAACCTGTTGATTTAACTAACATTAGTACTAACATGCATAGTACTGTTTATAAATTTGGCATGTACTTAGGTTTGAGTAGAAGTAGTTTTAGAGTTGCAAAGATTTTTAAGTTTTAAAAAGATGACTAATGATTTGTTAATCAGAATGTTTTATCGTTTTTTGCTTTTTGATTCTATTTTGATATATTTCTTACTTTTGCCTTATCGGTAGGTAACTTTATTGCACTAGTTTGGCTGTAAAAAATATCCCTCACAACTGCTAGACCGTATATTCTGAAAAATATTAAAATTTGTCATATTTGTTTGTGATATATACATTCTTATTTGAAGATCTGAACTTTTAAAATGAGAATTTTATAGGTTGACAGACTGTCAGTTTTTATTTATTAATTGGAGAAATTCCTAAATATGAAGATCCAAGGGGTTTATAATAACATCTGACTTTAAAAACCTTTAATTTTGAAATTCCTGTTTCTTTTTGATGACAATAATAACTCAGATTATCAGATTTGTCTCAGTTTTCCTTTATACATTTTTCTTAAGAGATAGATAATGTTAGTAGAGATATGTTATTGACAAATGACTATTTGACCCTTTTAAGATTCCATTTGACCCTGGAGTTCTAGGACTCTGCATTTTTAGCAAGATTTTATCTTAAGATGGATGCTTAAAAGATGATAAAATGAACTGATATAATAAGGAAAGTTTCAAAGTAGTTTGAGTATTTTCATGTACTTGATAGCCACTTGGGGATATAACATGATGGAGTTCTGGCTTCAAAGTGCTTACAGTGTTGTAATAGACATAAAGAAAGCAGATGGTGACTGTATGTTGTTTATAATAGAGATGTGTATGAGTTACTGAGAGTTGCCAGGAAGAAGGATGCCTAACTCTTTAGGTATAGATAGACACACACTTATGCATGCATGCACACACATGAAATGAGGAAAAATAATAATTTTTCTGCTTTTTTGTGTTTGGGATAAAATCCAAGGCCTTGTGCATGCTAGACAAGTGCTCTACTAATGAACTGTGTATACCTCAGCCCTAAAATTTGGGTCAGATTATTGAGATTAGATATTGTGGTAATGGCAGAAGATCGACACCTATTTCTCTCAGCGGTTTAAGATTTAATTATTAAAAAGTAGTTTGATTCTGAAAATAGACTGCCACTTACTACATGTGACTCATTGGCAGATTATACTATCTTAATGATAGGGTTCTTGTGAGGATTAAGTGAAAGAATAAAATAAAACACTTAAAGTGCATGGAATTTGATAGATTTCAGATGTTAGCATTTATTACATTGTATACCATAAACCATCAGCATGGTACTGACTGATGATTCTTAAATTCTACTCTGATGTCATGAATAATTAAGTTCTCAAATTAGTTGACTAGCTATATTTGCAACTTTACATCTTTATACAGAGTTAATAGTTCAATCAGCCTTTAAATAAATAAATAAAATAAATTTATTTCCGACAAATATGCCAATGACCAATTTTTCTGAATAAGAGAATATAATATAGTCAAATTAACCTAACTGTATATTTTTATGGAAACTAGTAAATCTTCCATCAATGATGTCAAATGCATTTTAAGTTCACTTGTAATATTTTTGACTATATTGAAAATCTGGAGAGGGGATTTACAATTTAAGTTGGACTTTATTTAGTGGCAACATCAGTACTTGGGGGCCAACAATATTACTTATATATGAGTCTTTCCATATCCTAAACATGTATGATTGGAAAATGAACCAAATTTAGGAGCAAGCAGAAGGTATGAAATCTTCCTTTATTGCAATTAGGTATATCAGAAATTGGAGTGAGAAAAATTGGGCATGTGTGTGTGTGTGTTTATTGTGTTTATTATTTATATTAGTATCCTTTATCTCAAATGCTTTGGACCAGAAGTCTTTTGGATTTTGGATTTTTGGGGAGTTTGAAATATTTGCAAATACATAATGTATCTTGGGGATGGGACTCAAGTCAAAACATGAACTACATTTATGTTTCATGTAGACATAAATATAACCTAAAGGTAGTTTTATGCCATATTATAAATAATTTTGTGCTTGAAGCATAAAGTTTCATGATATGGAATTTTCAATTTGTGTCATGTTATTCCTCAAAGCATTTTTGATTTTGGAGCATTTGGAATTTGGTTTTTCACATTAAGGATGCTCAACCTGTTCTAACGTATAATTGCTTGTTTATAATTTAGTAACTCAGAAACCCTAGTATACATTTTGTATCTGTATAGTTAAGGAATAAAATTTGTCAGTTGGTGCCAGTTATTTGAAACTTATTGGCTGTGATATTCTTATTAAAAAATACTGTTTTGACATGATATCATTTACCTTAAAGTTAGTAAATAATATATACTCTGTAATCTAAAAGTTCATAGAATTGACAGAAGTACTATATTACTTGCAAAAGTGGGACATTTAATTAATAATTGCTATTAATATGTAGATGTACGGTAAAATCAAATAACCCTTAAATCATTAGTGAAATTTTAAGATGATTTTGTGTGTACACACTTATCTTAAAAAATCTGTGTACCACTAATCTGTCATAGTTTACATTATTTTATGTATTTTTGTTTAAAACTGCCTTTAAATTCTTTTTGTGTGTGTGGTACTGGGGATTAAACTTGGAGGCATTCTACTTTCCAGCTATACTCCCAGCCTGATTTTATTCTTATTTGGAAACAGGGTCTTACTAGGTTGATGAGAGTCTCACTACTTGCTGAAGCTCTCCTGGAACCTGCAATCCTCCTGTCTCAGCTTTCCAAGTACTGGAATTACAAGGGTGTGCCACCATGTGCCTCTAGTTCAACCTATGATTTTTGTTTTTTATTATAACACCGAGATAATTTGACCATTTAAAGTTTATTGCTACCCTTTTTCAAGGGTGGACTTCCAAGTTTTTTTCCTAAATGGCTCACTTAATGTAAGTCATCATTTAAAAATTTCAGAGAGGCTACCTTTATGAAGGTAGATTTATCCGTATTGTAGTTACCATAGTTATTTTAGAAAAATACTAATTTATACTGATATTGTGAATTTTACCTATTCTCTTTAATACAGTACTAGGGGGTTTTCTTTCAAATCTGTTATTCATTCTGCTAATTAAGATAAGTAGGGAATAGTGTGGCATTTTGAATAGATACTCTTAAACTGGAATTTGAGCCATGCAAAAATACACTAGCTCATAATTGGATTAAATAGCCAAGAAATGACATTATGCTCTTCAGTACTTTATTTTATAGGTTTAACTAATTTATATCTGTTACTCTGTAGATAGGAGAAATTATAATCTGTTTTATTTGGTCTCTTTTTTAATAGTTTTAAAAAATTAAACTTACTTTTAGTTAACATAGATTGACTATTGCACCTAGTAGAGGCTCTTTAGTTTTACAGCCTAAATTTGTTCAGAAGAAATCAATAACAAAAAGGAGGGGATGCTATATAAATAACTTCTCAGATAGCCAGGGTCAGCAAAAATAGGGTGTATAGGTAGATTCAAGTCATAGTAGGAAAATCTTTTTAAAACAATAGCTCGAGCCCCACTAGAGATTTATTGCAAAGTGTCAACAGTTTTTGCAAGAGATTTGAGAGGTAACTTCAGATGATTCTTCTCCCCAAACCGTTCTGTTCCTTATAGCATTTTTATTTACCATTTGATTATATATCATCAAACTTCTGAAAGAAGTACATGCCACCATTTTATTCATTATTTGTATCCTCATATGCTTGGCATGTAGTAGACACTCATTTCTTTGTTTCAAGAGTTTAGTAGCAGCTGGGCGTGGTAGCCCACATCTCTAATTCTAGTACTTAGGAGGCAGAGACAGGAGGATCACAGGTTCGAGGCCAACCTTGTGTTTCAAAATAAAGATAAAATTGGGCTGAGGGTATAGCTCTGAAGTAGAATGCCCCTGGGTTCAATTCCCAGTAACACACACACACCTTAGTAGCACAATCAAATTTAGTCTAAACCAGCATTTTACAATAGAAATATAATGTGAGCCAAATAATTTTGATTCTCTGGTGCCACATTAAAGAAGTAAAAGAGAATCAAAAGAACTTAACCTTAATATGTTTAGTGTAGGATAACCAAAATATTTCAGCATGATGCAGTTCATATAAAAATTGAGATATCTTATGTTTATATCTAATAGCAAGTATTTGAAATCCTGTGGGTATTTTATACTTTACACACCATTTTAATTTGGACTAGCCATGTTTAGTGCGCCCAGTAGTCAAATGCATTGTGGCTGTTGACTACAGCTTTGGCAGTACAAGGTAAATTCCTCATTGTGTCTAACGTGGGTTATGCTCTTTTCTAGTCCTTATTCATCAGGCCGGTAATGACATTGCTCTTCCCTACCTAGTCAGATTCTGCAGTGCTTGGTGTGAGAGTGGCTTTTCTGACCACATCTTGCATATGGCGAGCATGCAAATTCTGTTCATTATTTTCATGCTTTTAAGTTTAGAACAATGTTGTCAAAATGTTTCCATGGAACACTGGCTTTAGAAGATAAATTTTTGGAAGAAAGTACTGTGATCAAATACATTTGGGAATGGGAAAAATGAACTACATACTCTCCATGGAAAGTCCCAGTGTACGTTAGTTTATTAATGGCCTCAGAAATTAAGTAAAACATACAATTTTACTTTTATTAAACAAATTCTTTTTGTAGAATACTTATTATGTTGTAGAAGCTCTGTTGGGTAGAACATACTATGGGAAACACATCCTTAGAGAGAAATGCAGTGTAATGTTGATATTATACCTAACTTGGGAAGCACATGTATTTTAAATTTAAGGTATAAACTAGAAAAGGTTGATGGACTTAGTTCTTCTGTACGGTCCTGCCTTTCTCTCTTTTCCTTTCCCTTCCCCTCCCCTCCCCTTCCCTCCTCTCCCCTCTCCTCCTCCCTCAGTCCCTCCCTCCCTCCCTCCCTCCCTCCCTCTTTCTTTCGAATTGAATATAGGGATGTTCTACCATCAAGTTACATCCCCAGCTCTTTTTATTTTTATTTTGAAACAGGGTCTCACCAAGTTGCTGAGGGTCTCATTAAATTTCTGAGGTTAGCCTTCAATCTGTGATCCTCCTGTCTCAGCCTCCCAAGTACTGGGATTACAGGTTCTTTTTTAAAAATTATCGCTTCTGTCTTTAGTTCTTTATTTCTATTGTTCTCCCCATTTTGAATCCAAAGTATTTGCAAAATTGACTTTTTAGGAGGAATACAAGTCTTTTTGGTATTACAAAATCAGCTGCATATTATGTAACCTAGGATGTATGTAGTTTAAACAGTTATCTTACTTTATATATGACATATCTCACTCTGGGTTTCAGTTTGAGGAATAAAGTGGTTAAATGTAAGATGCCCAGTTTATTTTGTGGTAATGGAGATATGCCAGTGCTGCTATTAAGAAAGACATGAAGACACCAGGGGGCAAATATAAAAACAGTTGCACAGAACTAGAGTTCCAGCTCATTGTTTGAGCACATTATATGTAATTAAGAGTGTGCTTGAGTCTTCTGATTACTTCAATTAAGAGGAAAAAAACAAAAATATTAATGAAATGTTTATAAACTGTGATAAGATCAGTTTCATATAATTATTTACGTAACTATTTCTGGGTGTTATCTGTGGTAAACATGATTGTCATTACTAAAAAGTAGGCCATTGTTTTTGATGATTATTAATAAAATTATTACAGCTACTATGAGCTAGATTAGGATTCATTTCACAAATGTAAAGTATTATGGACTCAGACTCTACTAGTTTGGTTTAAAGTGGCTCTAAGTTTGACTTATTACTGTCAGACAGTAAGCTGCCTGATTTTTAAACCTGCTTAGAGATGTGCTTGCTCTTTTCTTTTGGATGCAAAATTAGAAAAATGCTTCTCGATTTTATTTTTTTGAGGAGATTCAAGGTACACAAGTAACAGTTCTATCTTGTTAAGTATTCAGGGCTAGAACATCAGAGAATCATTTTTCACTAGCTCATAGGTCTGTGTTAAGGATGGTGGCAGCCACATTAAATCTCTACAGTTCTGCTTGTTAAACTTGAAGGAGGTGAAAAATTACTACCAACACAAACCTGAAGAAACATGTGCAAATAATGTGGTTGTAGTTAATCTCACCTTTAATAGTAACTTTCTCATCCATATACACAATATTGAAATTGCAAATTATGATTATTTAATGATGCAATTTATCTGTCTACTTCAGAAACAAAGTGGACTTTAATATTGAAATAACAGTAAGGATATATTCTTTTTTTTTTTTTTTTTTTTGCGGTATTGGGGATTGAACTCTGGCATTCTACCTCCGAGCTATACCCCCAGCCCTATTTTTTATTCTTTATTTTGAAACAGGGTCTCACTAAGTTGCGAGTGCCTCGCTAGGTAGCTGAGGCTGGCCGCAAACTGGGATCCTCTGGTCTCAGCCTCCCAAATGCTGGGATTACAAGCGTGCGCCACCATGCTCGGCAGGATCTATTCTTTTTTGAGTTGTAGCCTTCTATTTGCTGTACAGTGGAAAGAATTCATAATTTTTTTT
>PVLC010039184.1:0-14398 GCA_004027655.1 Graphiurus murinus
TTTTTTTTTTTTTTTTTGCAGTACTGGGAGTTGAACTCAGGGGCATTCTACCTCCGAGCTATACCCCCAGCCCTATTTTTTATTCTTTATTTTGAAACCGAGTCTCACTAAGTTGCGGAGTGTCTCACTAGGTAGCTGAGGCTGGCCACGAACCCGGATCCTCCGGTCTCAGCCTCCCGAATGCTGGGATTACAAGCGTGCGCCACCATGCCCGGCTTCTAGCCCTATTTTTTATTCTTTATTTTGAAACAGTCTCACTAAGTTGCAGAGTGCCTCATTTAGTAGCTGAGGCTGGCCGGGAACCTGTAATCCTCCTGTCACAGCCTCCCAAGTACTGGGATTACAAGGGTGCACCACCACGCCCAGCCTATTTTTTGTTCTTTACTTTGAAACAAGGTCTCACTAAGTTGCAGAAGGCCTCAGTAAATAACTGAGGGTGGCCACAAACCCATGATCCTCCTGTCTCAGCCTCCCAAGTACTGGGATTACAATCGTGTGCCATCACGCCTGGCTCCCAGGGACATTTTCAACCTACACCCCCAGTCCAATTTTATTTTTATTTTGAGTCTTACTAGGTTGCTGACAGTCTCACTAAGTTGCTGAGTTTAGCTTCAAGCCTACAATTCTCCCAAATTCTGGGATTACAGGCATGTACCACTACACCTGGCCAAAATAACATTTTTCTGACACTAACTTCTAGGGGAAGTTTGTCATGTGAATTCTTAAGTAAAGACAGCAAATGTCATCACAGAGAATGTTTGGACCAATATCACTTCCATATAAGAGTTCCTGCTTTTTATTTCAGTCCACCCCTGTAGCAAGCTATCTTTTCAGACTCTGCTGTTTGGATTTTTTTTTCCCCCCCAGTACTGGGGATTGAATCCAGGGGCATTCTACCTCCAAGCTATGTCCCCAGTCCTATATTATTTTTATTTGGAAACAGAGTCTTGCTAGGTTGATGAGTCTCACTACTTGCGGAGACTGTTCTTGACCCTGGGATCCTTCTGTCTCAGCTTCCTAACTACTAGGATTACAAGTGTGTGCCACCATGCCCAGCTTTGTTTGGAATTCTTCAACAGCTCCTTCTGTCCCCTGGATATGATCTACATTTGTGTAAATGGATTCAATACCCTTGGACACCCAGCTCTATCAACTTCTGCCTGCTTATCTCCTCATCTCCTTTTTTTTTTTTTTCTTTTATACTGGGGATTGAACCCAGGGGATTCTACCTCTGAGCTACACCCCTAGTCCTTTTTTTTTTTTTGAACTCAGGGGCATTCTACCTCCGAGCTATACCCCCAGCCCTATTTTTTATTCTTTATTTTGAAACCGAGTCTCACTAAGTTGCGGAGTGCCTCACTAGGTAGCTGAGGCTGGCCTCGAACCCGGATCCTCCGGTCTCAGCCTCCCGAATGCTGGGATTACAAGCGTGCGCCACCACGCCCGGCTCCCCTAGTCCTTTAATAATAAATAAATAAATAAAAATAAATATTTTTTTTTTTTTGCGGTACTGGGAATTGAACCCAGGGGCATTCTACCTCCAAGCTACGTTTCCGGCCCTATCTTATTCATTATTTTGAAACAGGGTCTCACTAAGTTGCAGAGGGCCTCACTAAGTAGCTGAGGCTGGCCACGAACCCAGATCCTCCTATATCAGCCTCCCAAATATTGGGATTACAAGCGTGTGCCACCATGCCTGGCTATTTTTTTTTTTTTTTTTTTGTGGTACTGGGGATTGAACTCAGGGGCATTCTACCTCCGAGCTACACCTCCAGCCTTATTTTTTCATTCTTTATTTTGAAACAGTGTCTCACTAAGTTGCGGAGTGCTTCACTAAGTAGCTGAGGCTGGCCGCGAACCCGGATCCTCTAGTTTCAGCCTCTCAAATGCTGGGATTACAAGCGTGCGCCACCACGCCCGGCTTATTTTTTTTATTCTTGAAATAAGGTCTCATTGATTCTCTGAGACCCTCATTAAGTTTCTGAGGCTGGGAGCCGGGCGTGGTGGTGCACGCTTGTAATCCCAGCATTTGCGAGGCCCTCCACAACTTAGTGAGACCCTGTTTCTAAATAAAGAATAAAAAATAGGGCTGGGGCTGTAGCTTGGAGGTAGAATACTCCCAGGTTCCATCCCCAGTACTGCAATAAAAAAAGGTTTCTGAGGCTGGTCTCAAACCTGATTCTCCTGTTTCCGCCTCCCAAGTACTGGGATTACAGGTGTGTGCCACCACTCCCAGCCCTCGCCTCCTATTCTTAAGCTGTATGGCAGTTCCTGGGCACACTATGCCCTTCATGCTGCCAAGCATTTGTACATACTGTTCCCTGTCCCACAATAAAACCACTCTTCTCAATCTAGCAAATTCCACTCTTCCTTCACAGTCAGCTCCAACAGGCCTCCCTTGAGAAGCTTCCCTTGACTTCCTGAGCCGACTGTATTACTTCCTCCATGTTTCTTGGTCCCTTGTACATGTACTTCATGGCAAGTGCTAGATTATACTTTATTTGCCAGTTTTAATGTAAGTTTCTTTATTACACTGCAATATCCATATGAGTAGATACCATGTACATAGCCGGCTTTCAATGTCTTCATCAGTGTCCTTTTTTTTTTTTTGATGTACTGGGGATTGAACCCATGGGCATTCTACCTTTGAGCTACACCCCCAGCCCTATTTTATTTTTATTTTGAAATAGAGTATCCCTAAGTTAATGAGAGTCTTACTAGCTGCTGAGGCTTTCCTTGAACCTATGATTCCCAAGTACAGGGATTACAAACATACAACACCACACCTGGCTTCACCAGTGTCCTTACCAAACAGGAAACAGTTCTCTATATGATTTTTCCTGTATGTTGGTCCTAATGTCAAGGACAACTTTTTTTTTTGCAGTACTAGGGATTGAACTCAGGGGCATTCTACCCCTCCGGGCTACACCCCCAGCCCTATTTTTTATTCTTTATTTTGAAACCGAGTCTCACTAAGTTGCCTCACTAGGTAGCTGAGGCTGGCCGCAAACCCAGATCCTCCGGTCTCAGCCTCCCGAATGCTGGGATTACAAGCGTGAGCTACCACACCCGGCTAAGGACAACTTTTAATTAATTCAATGAAAACATTTCAGTGGCAAACTAGGCTATTAAGTACATTGTTCTTTTGATACCCCCACAGCCCATGGAACTGGGGATGGGACCCAGAAACATTCTACCTCTGAGCTACACCCCAGCCCTATTTTTTTATTTTTATTTTTTTTTGCAGTACTGGGGATTGAATTCAGGGGCATTCTACCTCCGAGCTACACCCTCAGTCCTATTTTTTTTCATTCTTTATTTTGAAACTGGGTCTCACTAAGTTGCGGAGTGCCTCACTAGGTAGCTGAGGCTGGCCGCGAACCCGGATCCTCCGGTCTCAGCCTCCCGAATGCTGTGCCACCACGCCCGGCCTATAGCCCACATTCTTAACATAGCCTGGTAAAGCAAACTTTCTAGAGTCATAAACCATAAACCTTTAGAGTCATATATTTACTTTCTAAGAAGTAGGAGGGTCTTTGATCTACGTATCCTAGGAGCAATCTCCAGACTTCGAGACCCCAATGTAGCCATAGCAGAAGAGTCAGTATAATTACTCATATATGCAGATAGCAACTGCCAGGGGGGAAAAGGCCTAGCTGGGCTCCCACAACTCCCCCGTTTTTATTTTAAAATGCATGAAGGACTGTGCTTGTCTTAGGTCGTTTCCTACCAAGTGCTTAATCTTACCTGTCATGAGGTCTCAATGAGTCATTCAACAAGCCCTGTCTTAGGTTGATATTGCCCTGAGAAAATTGAACCCGTCATTGACTACCAGGCCCTGTGCAAGGGAGTGCTTGCAGTTTTATTCCATGTAAATCTGCTCGTATACTAACAAAGGCATTGATCACAAGGCATACATATGTATGTGACCATCTATAATACTAATTTTTGTGTTTGTCTTTCTCTATAAGCATTTTGCCTGTTTGTTTGTTTGCTTATTGGAGATTGAACCTAGGGCATTCTACCTGAGCTACATCCCCAGCCCTTTTTAATTTTTATTTTGAAACAGAGTCTTATTAGGTTGCTGAGGGTCTTGTTAAATTGCTGAGGCTGGCCTTAAACCTGTAATTCTCCTGTCTCATCCTCCTAAGTGCTGGGATTACAGGTGTAAGCCACAGCACCTGGCTTATTCTTTTTTTTCATTTTGTTTTTTTCTTTTGCGGTACTGGGGATTGAACTCAGGGGCATTCTACCTTCAAGCTATACCCCCAGCCCTATTTTTTATTCCTTATTTTGAAACCAGGTCTCACTAAATTTCGGAGTGCCTCACTAGGTAGCTGAGGCTGGCTGAGAACCCGGATCCTCTGGTCTCAGCCTCCCAAATGCTGGGAATACAAGTGTGCACCATCATGCCCAGCTTCACCTGGCTTATTCTGCTATGTTGCCCAGGCTGGTCTTGAACCTGTGGCTCAACTGATCCTCCCAGACTGCAGACATTCACCATCATGCCCAGCTAGAATGCTAAATGTTTTATACAATGAATTTTCAAGCAATAAATTCATTTTCTGAGGTATAAAATATACAGTAGCAAAATTTACCTTACATACACACAAAACACACACACACACACACACACACACACACACACACACACGTGTATATATATATATGAGGCATAATATCAAGAATTAAAATTTTCCTTCCTGGATGAAGTAGTGGAACATGTGCTTAGCATGCTCAGGCCCTGGGTTCAATCCCAAGTAAGCAAAAAGAGAAAAAAAAATTTATACCTGAAAATTTATGAATGATGCTCTTGAAACCCTGTTAAATCAGTACAATGGAGTAAAAAGGGAAGATTTCAAGCTAAACACAATCTTCGTATGGAGAATTGTTCTGTGGAAAGAAAATATATCTATTTATAATGCACTCTGGTAATAAGAGAGAGAAAAATCAGCTAAACTACATAATAAATATTTATTTAAATAAATTACATGGAAGCATCTACAGGCTATTATTTTTCATCCTATGAAGAGAGATAATCTGGCACAGATTATTAGTAGAAACATCTTTGGCCTCATTTTACCTCTGAGCTATACCCCCCAGCCCTATTTTATTTGGAAACAGGGTTTCACTAAGTTGCTGAAAGCCTAAGCTGATATGGCTGCAATCCTTCTGTTTTAGACTCCCACGCACTGGGATTATAGGCCTAGTCCACCATGCCCAGCTAAAAACTAACTTTTTTAAAAAAAGTTTTGTTTTTGTTTTTTTTGGTACTAGGGATTGAACCCAGGGGCATTCTACCTCCAAGCTACACCCCCAGCCCTATGTTTTATTCTTTATTTTGAAACAGGGTCTCACTAAGTTGCAGAAGGCCTCACTAAGTAACTGAGGTTGGCTGAGAACCTGCAATCCTCCTGCCTCAGCCCAAGTACTGGGATTACAAGTGTGTGCCACCATGCCCAGACTTTTTTTTTTTGGTACTGGGGATTGAACCTAGAGGCATTATACCTCCAAGCTACATCCCCAGCCCAATTTTTTTTTTTTTTTCTTATTTGGAAATAGGGTCTCACTAGGTTGCTGAATGCCTTGCGAAGTTGCCAATGCTAGATTTGAACCTGCAATCCTTCTGTCTCAGCCTCCCAAGTACTAGAATTACAAGTGTTATAAGTATGCACCACCATGCCTGGCTCGCTCCTTCCTTCCTTCTTTTCTTTCCTTTTTTTTTTTTTTTTTTTTTTGTGCTACTGGGGATTGAACCCAGGGGCATTCTACCTCTGAGCTACACCCCCAGCCCTATTTTTTATTCTTTATTTTGAAACAGTGACTCTCTAAGTTCTGGAGAGCCTCACTAAGTAGCTGAGGCTGGCAGCGAACCTGGCTCCTTCTGTCCCAGCCTCTCAAGTGCTGGAATTATAAATGTGTGCCACCATGCCCAGCTGGGAATCTTTCTTGATTGCAAAGGCTATTTAGAGGAAAACAAAAACAACAACACAAGCCTCATCATTGTCTGTATAGCTGGCAATAACATGAGAAATAAAAATAACATTTTTTTTTTTTCGGTCCTGGGGATTGAACTCAGGGGCATTCTACCTCCGAGCTATACCCCCAGCCCTATTTTTTATTCTTTATTTTGAAACCAAGTCTCACTAAGTTGCGGAGCGCCTCACTAGGTAGCTGAGGCTGGCCTCGAACCCGGATCCTCCGGTCTCAGCCTCCCAAATGTTGGGATTACAAGTGTGGGCCACCATGCCTGGCTATATTTTGTTCTGAAACAGGGTCTTGCTAGGTTGCTGAGAGCTTGCTACATTGCTGAGGCTGTCCTCCAACCTGCCATCTTCCTGTCTCAGCCTCGAAAGTACTGAGATTACAGGCATGCACCATCACATCTGGCTCCTGCCATTTTCTATTCATATCCCTCCCTAATCTAGGTCATCTCATATGACTTGCCATCCCAGGGACCCATGCCAAGTTTTGTAATGTTTCAGTGTTTCTTTTTTTTTTTTGCGGTACTGGGGATTAAACTCAGGGACATTCTACCTCCGAGCTATACCCCCAGCCCTATTTTTTTTTTTTTTTGCGGTACTGGGGATTGAACTCAGGGGCATTCTACCTCCGAGCTACACCCCCAGCCCTATTTTTTATTCTTTATTTTGAAACCGAGTCTCACTAAGTTGCAGAGTGCCTCACTAGGTAGCTGAGGCTGGCCGCGAACCCGGATCCTCACGGTCTCAGCCTCCCGAATGCTGGGATTACAAGCGTGCGCCACCACGCCCGGCTCCCAGCCCTATTTTTTAATCTTTATTTTGAAACCGAGTCTCACTAAGTTGCGGAGTGCCTCACTAGGTAGCTGAGGCTGGCCGCGAACCCAGATCCTCAGGTCTCAGCCTCCCCAATGCTGGGATTACAAGCGTGCGCCACCACGCCCGGCTAACTTTTTTTTTTTCTGGGTGTGGTGGCACACCCATGTAATTCCAGTTTTTAGGTGGATATGACAGGAGGATTACAGGTTCGAGGCCAGCATGTTGTAATTTGGCAAGACTCTGTTTCAAAATAAAAAATAGCTGGGCATGGTGGTGCATGCCTGTATTCTCAGTACGTGGGAGGCTGAAACCAGAGGATTGCAGGTTCAAGACTAGCCTCAGTAATTTAGAGAGACTTTCAGCAATCTAGTGAGTGTTTCAAAACAAAAAATTAAAAAAGGGCTGGGGGTATTTCTTGGAGATAGAATACCTCTAGGTTCAATCCCTAGTACAAAATAAAAATGATGATGATAATAATAATAAAATAAAAAATAAACCAGGCGTGGTGGCACATGCTTGTAATCCTAGTACTTGGGAAGTTGAGACAGGAAGATTGCAGTTTCACAGCTAGCCTCAGCTACTTAGTGAGGCCCTCCACAACTTAGTGAGACCCTATTTCAAAATAAAGAATAAATGCTGGGCATGGTGGTGCACGCTTGTAATCCCAGTACTTGAGAGGCTGAGACAGGAGGATCGCTGGTTGGAGGACAGCCTCAGCAAGTAGTGAGACTCTTATCAACCTAGGGAGACCCTGTTTCCAAAATAAGAATAAAAAAATCGGGCTGGGGGTGAAACTCAAAGGTAGAATGCCTCTGGGTTCAATTCCCAGTACCAATAAATGAATAAATAAAAGAAAAAGAAAAAGAAAGAATGAAAAATAGGGCTGAGGCTGTAGCTTGGAGGAAGAATGCCCCTGGGCCCCTGGGTTCAATCCCAGTATTTGGGATGCTGAGATGTTGAGACAGGAGGATCACAGGTTCAAGGCCAGCCTCAGCAATTTAGTGTGGCCCTCCACAACTTAGTGAGACCCTGTTTCAAAATAAAAATAAAATAGGGCTGGGGGCATAGCTCAGAGGTAGAATGCCCTCATTCAATCCCAGTACCACAAAAAAAAAATAATAGTAACTTTTTGTGCTGGGCATGAACCCAGGGCCTGGCACATGCTAGGAGGCAAGTATTCTACCACTGAGCTAAACCACCAGCTCCCAAAAGAACTTTATTTTTTTGTGGTATTGAGGATGGAAACCAGGGGCATTCTGGCTCCAAGCTATATCCCCAGCCCTATTTTATTCTTTATTTTGAAACAGGGTCTCACTAAATTCCAGAGGGCCTCACAAGTTGCTGAAGCTGGCCGTGAACCTGCAATCCTCCTGTCTCAGCCTCCCAAGTACTAGGACTACAAGCATTGGCCACAAGGCCTGGCTCAAAAGAACTTTAAATAAGGGGACAGAAGCAAGCTGAGAGTAAAAGGTAATAGAGGGGAGAGTCAACAAACTTCAGTCACAGATTATTCAGTTACATTTAAAGTACAGTAGAGAGCCAGGCATGGTGGCGCATATTTGTAATCCCAGCATTTGGGAGGCTGAGATCGGAGAATCTGGGTTCACAGCCAGCCTCAGCTACCTAGGGAGGCCCTCCGCAACTTAGTGAGACTCTGTTTCAAAATAAAGAATAAATAAAATAGGGCTGGGGGTATACCTCGGAGGTAGAATGCCCCTGAGTTCAATCCCCAGTACCACACACACACAAAAAAAAGTACAGTAGAAAGCCAGGCATAGTGGCTATTTGGGAGGTACACCCAAGCTACAGATGCAGTCCTATTTTTTTTCTTTTTGTGGTACTGGGGATGGAACCCAGGGGCATTCTACCTCCGAGCTATACTCCCAGCCCTATTTTTATTCTTTATTTTTGGAAACAGGGTCTCACTAAATTGCAGAGAGCCTCACAAAGTCACTGAGGCTGGCCGCGAACCCGGATCCTCCAGTCTCAGCCTCCCAAGTACTGGGATTACAAGTGTGCGCCACCACGCCCAGCTTCCCAGCCCTATTTTTTATTCTTTATTTTCAAACAGGGTCTCACTAAGTTGCAGAAGGCCTCACTAAGTAGCTGAGGTTGTCCCTGAACCTTCTATCCTCTATCTCAGCCTCCCAAATACTGGGATTACAGGCGTGCGCCACCACGCCGGCCTGGCAATAGTTTTTGAGAACAACTCCTTGCCACACAGAAAGTTTATCTGTGCCTGAGTCCTAAAAAGCTAGAGGAGCACTCAGAATGGAGCTACTTTGACAGCTTCACCACTTTGACAGTGCTACTTAAGACCACTTTAACTAGTAGAATACTGGGTTGTACAGTAGCCAGCAAAAGTTAACTCTGTAGCTGTTTGGGTTTTTGTGGTACTGGGGATTGTGTGTGTGTGTGTGTGTGTGTGTGTGTGTGTGTGTGTGTGTGTGTGGTACTGGGGATTGAACTCAGGGGCATTCTATCTCCAAGCTACACCCTCAGCCCTATTTTTTGTTCTTTATTTTGAAACAGGGTCTCACTAAGTTGTGGAATGCCTCACTAGGTAGCTGAGGCTGGCCTTGAACCTGGATCCTCCGGTCTCAGCCTCCCAAATGCTGGGATTACAAGTGTGAGCCACCACACCCGGCTTGGTACTGGGGATTGAACCTAGGAGCATTCTACCTCCAAGCTACATGCCCATCCGTGTGTGTGTATGTGTGTGTGTGTGTGTGTGTGTGTGTGTGTGTGTGTGTGTGTGGTGTGGTACTGGGGGCTGAACTCAGGGGGATTCTACCTTGAGCTACACTCCCAGGCCCATTTTTTACTCTTTATTTTGAAATGGGGTCTCACTAAGTTGCTGAGAGCCTCACTAAGTAGCTGAGGCTGGCCGTAAACTCGAATCATCCTGTTTAAGTCTCCCAAGTACTGGGATTACAAATGTGCACCATCACGCCCGGCCCATCTCTTTTTTTTTGTTTGTTTGTTTTGAAACAGGGTCTTACTAGGTTGCTGAGTCTCGCTAAATTGCTGAGGCTGGCCTCAAACCTGCACTCAAACTGCAATCCTCCTGTCTCAGCCTCCCAGATACTGGGATTACAGGCATGTGCCATCACTTCCAGCTTTCTGTGACTTTTTTTTTTTTGCAGTACTGGGAGTTGAACTCAGGGGCATTCTACCTCCGAGCTATACCCCCAGCCCTATTTTTTATTCTTTATTTTGAAACCAAGTCTCACTAAGTTGCGGAGTGTCTCACTAAGTAGCTGAGGCTGGCCGCGAACCCGGATCCTCGGGTCTCAGCCTCCCGAATGCTGGGATTACAAGCGTGCACCACCACGCCCGGCTCTTTCTGTGACTTTTTAAGAAAACTGATTGCTGAATAGTCTATGCTCTAAACAGGTTTTTTTTGGGTTTTTTTTTTGCAGTACTAGGGATTGAACCCAGGGGCATTCTACCTCTGAGCTATACCCCCAGTCCTATTTTTTATTCTTTATTTTGAAACAGGGTCTCATAAGTTGCGGAGAGCCTCATTAAGTAGTTGAGGCTGGCTGCAAACCCAGATCCTCCTGTCTCAGCCTCCCAAGTACTGGGATTACAAGCGTGTGATACCACACCCGGCTTTACATGCTGGTGAAATGTCATTTTTAGGGATAGTTACCAAGTTCTGCTATAGTAAATATTAGAGTAGATTTGTGTATTCACACTTACCATCCTTTCTAACTTTCTTTGAAAAGCTAAACAACACATTCCCAGTCCTTTGCAGGTAAGTTTCCCTATGTGAAACAGGACCCACCAAGAGGTGGTGTTCTGTGAGATTTGGAAGACAAAAATGAAGTAGGAACCATCTCTGTGTGTGTTTCCTGGGATTGAACCCAGGAGTGTTCTACCTCTGAGCTATACCCCAGCCTTATTTTATTATTTGTGTGTGTGTGTGTGTGTGTGTGTGTGTTACTGGGGATTGAACTCAGGGGCATTTTAACTATGAGCTACACCCCCAGTCCTGTTATTTATTTATTTATTTATTTATTTATTTATTTATTTATTTATTTATTTATTGTGGTACTGGTGATTGAACTCAGAGGCATTCTACCTCTGAGCTATGCCCCTAGTCCTATTTTTTTAATAGCTGAGGTTGGCCACGAACCTGCGATCCTCAAGTGTGCACCACCATGTCTGGCTATTTTATTTTTATTTTGAAACAGGGTCTTGCTAGGTTGATAAGTCTTACTACTTATTGAGGCTATCCTGAAACCTGTGATACTCCTGTCTCAGCCTCCCAAGTACTAGGATTACAGGTGTGAGCCACGACAACTGCTCAATCTTTTGCTAGCTCCCTTCCCTTCCCTTCCCTTCCCTTCCCTTCCCTTCCCTTCCCTTCCCTTCCCTTCCCTTCCCTTCCCTTCCCTTCCCTCCCTTCCCTCCCTTCCCTTCCCTTCTCTTCCCTTCCTTTCTCTCTTTCTTTCTTTCTTTTTGTGGTACTGGGATTGAAGCCAGGGGCATTCTACCTCTGAGCTACACTCCCAGTCTTATATTTTACTCTTTATTTTGAAACAGGGTCTCACTAAGTTCAGAGGGCTTCACTAAGTAGCTGAAGCTGGTCAGGAACCTGAGATCCTCCAGTCTCAGCCTCCCAAGTACTGAGATAAGAGGCATGCACCACCATACCCGGCTTTATTTTTTGTTTTGAAACAGGGTCTCACTAAGTTGGGGAGGGCCTTGCTAAGTTGCTGAAGTGGTCATGAACCTATGGTCTTCCTGTCTCAGCCTCCTAAGTACTAGGATTTCAGGTGTGCACCAGTGTGCCCAGCTACGAACCATCTTTCGTTCTTTTTTTTTTTTTTGTGGTACTGGGGATTGAACTCAGGGGTGTTCTACCTCCGAGCTATACCCCCAAGCCCTACTTTTTATTCTTTATTTTGAAACTGAGTCTCACTAAGTTGCGGAATGTCTCACTAGGTAGCTGAGGCTGACTGCGAACCTGGATCCTCCGGTCTCAGCCTCCCGAATGCTGGGATTACAAGCGTGCGCCACCACGCCCAGCTCACGAACCATCTTTCCATTGTCTTCACAGTCAAGCACATTTATGAAAGTCTCCAAGGTCAAGAGCTCCATGAGTGTGAGGGGACAAGTGTGGTAGAGACACCAGTCACTATTTGGTGGGTGTTGAGGGGCAGTTGAGGGCTAGCAGTGTCTTGACCCTTGAATTGTAGCTAGCAATATCACTGGTGGCCTGGGGAATCCCCGCTGGTGGGCCCATTGGGCAGTCGTGTTCTGGGAGTCATTTCTGAAGGCCTAACCTGGGGCCTGTTCCCCACAGGCCTTCTAATGATTTTGCAAGCATTTAATTCTCTTCATTAAATCTTTTTCTGCTTAAAATACTAGAGCAGTGTCTGCTTCCTGCTACTAGATCCAGACAATATATTTATACATCATTCACCTCAATACTTAAGCAGAGGGGTGAGAAGTCTGTGAGCTGCACTATCTGGCAGTATGCTCTGGGGTACAAACTCTGGAATAAGAACCCCCAATTGCAAATTCTAGTCTCTAAACACTAGCTGGCCACAGGAAGTTAGTCTCCCTGTGCCTTAGTTTCTTCATTTGTAAAGTAGGGATAGCAATAATACCTAGAGCTTAGAGAGTTGTGGGAAAGAGTAAATGGGAAGTTAATCTAAGTACGGTGCTTACAACTGCCTGGCTTATAACAGGCCCTAGGCAAAGGCTAGCTATTATTATCATGGTTATTATTAATTAAGAAACCCACTTATTTCTTTATTGGAGATTGAACCCAGGAGCATTTTATTTCTGAGCTACATCCCCAGCCCTTCTTACTGTGTGTGTGTGTTACTAGGGATTGAACCTAGGGGTATTTTACCTCTGAGCTAACACCCCCAGCCGTGTGTGTGTGTGTGTGTGTGTGTGTGTGTGTGTGTGTGTGTTACTGCAGATTGTATCCAGGGGCATTCTATCTCTGCGCTACATCCCCATCTGTATTTTCTTTTTAATTTTTAATTTGAAACAGGGTCTCCATAGATTGATAAGAGTCTCCCTATTTGCTGAGGCTGTCTCCTCCTGTCTCCACCTCCCAAGTACTTGGGGGATTGAACCCAGGGCCTTGCACATGCTGAACACTAAGCTACAATCCAAGCTTATTTTTTCATTTAAAAACAGGGTCTTGCTAAATTGCTGACAGCCTCACTAAATTGCTGAGGCTGGTTTTAAACCTGGGGTTTTCCTGTCTCAGCCTCCTAAATACTGGGAATACAGGCATGTGCCATTATACCTGACTCTTTTCCTTTTCCTTCTTTCCTTCCTTCCTTTATTTTCTTTCTTTCTTTTTTTGTGTGATATTAGGGATTGAGCAACACTCCCAGCCCTTTTTATTTTGAAACAGGGTCTCACTAAGTTGCTGAGGCTGGCTTTGAACCTGTGATCCTGTTGTTTTAGCCTGCCAAATACTGGGATTACAGATGGGTGCTCAGCTTTTTCTGTTTACTTCCTCTCTTTTTTTTTTTTCTTTTCTTTTTAGTATTGGGGATTGAACCCAGGGGCATTCTACCTATGAGTTATAACCTCAGCTCTATTTATTTATTTATTATCCTATGTATTTATTTATTCTATTTATTTGTTTATTTACTTATTTATGTATTGAGGATGGAACCGAGGGGCATTCTACTTCTGACCTATACCCCCAGTCCTATTTTTTATTTTCAGTTTGAAACAGGGTCTTGTTAGGTTGATGAGAGCCTCACTACTACTTGCTGAGGCTGTCCTTGAACCTGAGATCCTCCTGTCTCAGTCTCCCAAGTACCTAGGATTACAGGCATGCACCACCAAGCCTGGCTTAGGTCTCACTAAGTAGCTGAGACTGGCTTTGAACTTGGATCCTCCCATCTTAGCCTTCTGACTACTGGGAAAGCCACTGCACTTGGCTCTCTTCTATTTTTTTGTTTGTTTGTTTGTGGTACTGGGGATTGAACCCAGGGGCATTCTAGCTCCAAGCTACACCCCCAGCCCTATTTTTTATTCTTTATTTTGAAACAAGGTCTCACTAAGTTGGAGAGCCTCACTAAGTAGCTGAGGCTGGCTGCGAACCTGAATCTTCCAGTCTCAGCCTCCCAAGTACTGGGATTACAAGTGTGCACATGCCTAGTTCTTCTTCTTCTTCTTCTTCTTTTTTTTTTTTTTGCAGAACTGGGGATTGAACTCAGGGAAATTCTACCTCTGAGCTACACCCCCCCAGTCCTATTTTTTATTCTTTTTTTCAGAAATTTATTAAAATTGATGACATCTTCTATCCCATGAGCAGCCATCCCATTTGCCTTTCAAAGGATAAAGCCGTGTCTGCTACCACAAATGCCCTTCAAGTTTTCAGGATGTAACAGGTGTACCTTAGTTCTCACTCTTTTTTTTTTTTTTTTTTTTTTTTGCGGTACTGGGGATTGAACTCAGGGGCATTCTACCTCCGAGCTATACCCCCAGCCCTATTTTTTATTCTTTATTTTGAAACAGGGTCTCACTAAGTTGCGGAGTGCCTCACTAGGTAGCTGAGGCTGGCCTCGAACCCGGATCCTCCTGTCTCAGCCTCCCGAATGCTGGGATTA
>PVLC010039185.1:0-14388 GCA_004027655.1 Graphiurus murinus
CCTCGGTCACTTGGCCTGAAGGGAACAGGGGGGTGAAAGTTGGATTCGGTGGTGGCAGGAGCCCAGGTCCTTTGAGTGCGCAAGTCCTCGCTGTCCAGAAGGGGGCCGGCTCCTGGAACACCAGCGCCCTCCTGCCCTCCTGCATCCTGACCCCCAATCAGAGAAGATGACCCCCCTCCTCCCCTCTCAGTCCTCCTAGGGGACACTGAAGTGGAGACAGCTTCTTGCCCGGTCCACTTCTGCTCTATCTCCCTCTCCTCTCCTCTCCTTTTTTTATTTTCTTCTTCTTCCTCTTCTTCCTCCTCCTCCTCCTCCTCTTCCTCCTCCTCCTCTTCTTCTTCTTCTCCTTCTTCCTCTCCTCCCTCTTCTTCTTCCTCTTCCCTCCTCCTCCTCCTTCTTCTCCTTCTGCCTCTCTCTCTCTCTCTCTCTCTCTCTCTCTCTCTCTCTCTCTCTCTCTCTCTCCCTCTCCCTCTCTCTCTCCCTCTCTCATCCCAGCATTCCCAGTGATTC
This sequence comes from Graphiurus murinus, assembly GCA_004027655.1. Classification (NCBI taxonomy): domain Eukaryota; kingdom Metazoa; phylum Chordata; class Mammalia; order Rodentia; family Gliridae; genus Graphiurus; species Graphiurus murinus. The sequence continues at coordinate 511 of PVLC010039185.1, forward strand.
TGTTGCCCAGTAAAGTTTGTGGTCAAATGACCCTTGACCTGTCCTGTGCTCAAGGTCATAAGTGGGCACAGATGCCGGATCAGCCCCCAAGCAGGTCTTCCTAACTCCCGGTGAAGAGCCGCTGCCCGCCCACCCCACCTTCAGAAGGCAGAAACAGCAGACATGGCCAGGTCACAGCCTGGCACCCTGGATCTGAGACTCCCCTTCCTTCCCGCCCTCTGCTTTCCTGGTTTGCACTTCTCCCTGGGCTCCTCTTCCAAGTAGGTCTGTAAAATTTCCAAAGAAGAAGCCATGGCAGCTGTGCTCCCAGAGCCTCACAAACAGCAGATTCAGTGGTTTCTCTGTCATCCTCGAAGGCTACCGCCTCTTCCAGCATTCAGAGAAAACAAAGGGTTCTCCTCGCTGCAACCGGAATGGCTTTAGACCATGCCATAGTTTATCATCTTTGGAGAAAATGTGTTTGCAAAATCTAAAACCCAGAAAGAAAATTTTGGGAGAGGGGGGCCACTGGGGATTGAACTGAGGTGCATTCTACTTCCAAGCGACACCCCTAGCCATTTGTATTTTTTGTTTTGAAACAGAGTCTCACTAGGTTAAGGAGAGTTTGACTACATCGATGAGGCTGTCCTCAAACCTGTGGTCCTCCTGTGTCAGCCTCCAGAGTATTGGGATTACAAGCGTGTGCCAGCATGCTTAGCTAGAAAGAAGTCTTTGAGGTGGGCTCCAGTGGTCCTGCAATTTGGGCGGCTTTTTACCATATGATTTCTCCGGCCTGCCTTGGATAATAATGTTTTTGCATGTAAACAACTGGGTTTCTTTCTTCATACTAGTCTCTTATCCTTCGGTGATAGCACAATGAAGCCATAAATCTGGGTTAGTAACATCATAATCATTTCCCCCGGAAACTGTTTACAATGGGAGAGCCACCAAATCTAAATGAAATTGTCTAGCAGTGCGGGGAGACGAGATGGGTTATAAAAGAGGTATTCTCAATTTAAAAGCAAATTATCAATAATGAGAGAAGAAATAAATGGCAGCTAATGGGAAGTTGTGTCGGAATATAATGCTGTGTGCAGATCTACCGACAGGAATTCTTCCTCCCTATGACTTCATTTTTATTCCAGAAGGGGTCGAAATGAATGCAAGCCATTCAAGGCAGAAATCCTGTGAGTTGCTTCACCCAAATGGGTAATTGCTGGGCCCTTTTATCATCTTTTAATATATATCTTTCACCATGGGGAATGAAACAAAACATATTCAACTCTCTGGAAATCATGGTCAGTCTGAATCGGCTCTGGTTTATTTGTCTTAGAGTAGAAATAGGCTTAGCTGTATCAGCTATGAGTGACTCACTAGTACCTGTGTCCATATGTGGCTTAAGGATGCTACGATTTAAAACAAATTTAGATCCATGATCAGCAGAGTGTTCTGTTGCTGTGCATTTGGAGAGGACTAGTTTCTTTTTCGCCGAAGCCTAGCCCAGACCAGGTAGGTAGAGCTATTCCGGTTTCTCCATGTTGAGCTACTGAGAGGTGCTGAAATGGACAGCTCCCAGGACAGGCGGGAGTTCCCGCCATCTTCAGGAGGAACATGGAGGGTTTGGCTCCTCCTCCTGGACAGGAAAAACACTTTGCAATTTGTGACACAAGCACACATCCAAGCTGATGTCTTTGTCAGGCGTAATGGCACGCTCCTGTAATCCCAGTACTTGGGAGGCTGAGACAGGAGGATCACAGGTTCCAGGCCGGCCTTGGCAACTTAGCGAGACCCTCAACAACTCTGCGAGACCCTGTTTCACAATAAAAAATAAAAAGGGCTTGGGGATGTGGCTCAGAGCTAGAACATCTCTGGATTCAATTCCCTGTACCCAAAACAAACCAAATAAAAATCTGATGTGTTTACCATAAAGCTGATACAGTTTGTTTTGTTTTGCTTTTGTTTTTGTTTTTGTTTTGTTTTGTTTTGCAGAACTGGGGGTTGAATAATTCAGGAGCATTCTTCCTCTTAGCTACACTCCCAGCCCTATTTTTTTTAATTTTTTTTTAAATTTTGAAACACAGTCTCACTACATTGCAGAGGGCCGCACTAAGTAGCTGAGGCTGGTCACAAACCTGCAATCTTCCTGTCTCAGCCTCCCAAGTCCTGGGATTACAAACATGTACCACCATGCCCAGCTGATAAAGATTTTGAAAATGAAAGATCCTGTGGTCTCCCGATTGGCTGAGCGCTATCTACATTCCATCCCTTCACTTTTCTATGTAGATTCTTCCTGCAACTCTTTACTGTTCCCCAAGATAAAGTCTAAAGTCCTCTAGCTAGGTTCTAAGCCTGGGTGGCCTGGCTCTTTTTAAGCTGACCCTAGGATCCAGGGTGCCTTGTTCTTGCCGGCTCTAATCCTTAGCACCATGCTGTCCCTCCAACCTGGGTACCCCTGCAGACCCCTCCTGGATGCTGCCTGTCCAGCCTTCCAATCTCTATGCAGAGGTCGCTCCCTCCACCCACACACCAACCCTGAGATCTCCTCCACCTCACCACACAGATAAGACCCTTTATCATATCAATTCTGCCAGCTTGTCACAAATGCTCTTCTCCTCCATTAAGCTGAAAGGTTCATGATGTCAAAGACTCTTCCCTGGGGCACAAGGCCAACCACATAATAAGCCCAGTATGCGTTGGGTGTTGGGTGTTGGGTGTTGGGTGTTGGGTGCGCCTTCTTCCTGCCCTAAGGTAGGTTGTGTTCCCAATGGGCTGAGCACTCTGGGATGGGTTCAGAAGTCACCCTGTCCCCTTATTCATCCAATCCTTCACTTCTCTAGACACTCAGCGTGCATCTTTGTCAAGGCTGTCTTCATCTGAGCCGTCTAGCAATAAAGTAGACGCAGTCTCTGCTTGTGGTCTAACAGGATAACCAGGCAGGCATGTGCACGTGCACACACACACACACACACACACACACACACGTGTGTCAGTGATCACAACAGTTTTGCAAGATTTGTCCCATACTTCATGGGAGTATATAGCCAGACAGGGAGTCAAAGGAATAGTCAAAGATTTATGGGGAAGTCCATGCCACCCAGGGAAGGTGCTGGGAATTATCCAAAGCGCTGGAGGAAGGGCGTTCCCAGAGAAAATCAAGGTCTTCTTATGAGAAGCACAGAAGCACATCGCTAGGGTTCCTTCAAGGGACAGACAACCTGCCCAACACAGAGTCATGCTGGTTAAGAGGGAAGGCAGGAGAATAGAGATGAGGCTGAAGGCGCAGGCTGGGGATGGAGTTGTAAGGAGCCCCGGCTTTACCACCAGACAGGGCGGAGCCTTCCACTGGATCCCATGTGGATTTCCAAGAGCCACCATGGCTGTAATTCCACCGCCAATGCCCAGCTCCTCACTAGGCTGCCTCCACTGACATTCTGGTGCCCGTTTCCCCCACTACTTGCTTCTGTAAGAACTTTTCCAGATGTCTGAGGTTGTCCTCAAATGTGTGATCCTCCTGTCTCAGCCTCCCAAATACCAGGATTAGAGGCATGCACCGCCATGCCCTGCTGTTTAGTAGATCTTTAAGCAGCACACGACTCTACACCTTAAAGGAATAAGTGAGTAAAGTCCAGTAAGTAAGACAGTCTGCTTTCATACCCTGTATCAACCACTTGATAGCAATGTGAACTAAGGAAGATCTTTTTAAACACCAGTGTGACTGTTCACCCAATTCTAGGGATTTGGTGACTCCAAATTACTCTAGGATTTTTAGGTATCATCAATAATATCTTAGGATAAGGACGAAAATACGAACTTAAATCAGAATAGCCCAGCACCCTTCCATTTCTCTTCGCAAGCATACCTTTCCATCGCAGGCCTGGAAGACCACATGCGATGCTTAAGTGAGTTATACACGGCTCTGGATTCAATCAGGTTTGTTGTGCAGCCCTAATGTCGTGTAAGAGCTACCGTGCCCTCGGGTTCTCAGTCTCCATTCTTACCTGAAAGCTTTATCGTGGTCTGGGCCAGCTAACGAACTAATTAAAACAGACCCAGGGCCCCAAAAGGATGGCTGAACCTGGAATTCTCTCTTCTTCCCTCCGTCGCTGGGTGCATGGCAGATACTCAATATACAGTTATTGATTGGTTGACCTCTTGCACATCTATCATGTCATTCAGGGATTTTGATATTAACCGAGGCATTTAATGCTGAAAATGAACTACCCCGGGCTCGGGGACGAGGATGTCCCTGTCTCTGAGCAGACACACACCTTCACGCTCTGTTTTAAAATGTCTGTGCAATAGTAAATATGATGTTCTTTTCCTCTTGGAGCTCATCCTTTTTCTTCTTCTGCCTCTGTCCTCCAAATGATGATGGAGGGAACCGTTGCCATGACGAAAGCAGCATCCTTAACAAGGGGGGTGCTGATACGAGATAGCAGGGCTGGTGGTAAAAATAACAAACGTGCGGCATTCACCGTGTGAACTCCTTAGCTGTATTATCTCAGTCCTTATAGCAGCAAGAGTCTAGGTGTAACTCCTAGTATGATTACCATTGTAACAGATGGACAAACCAATGCTTAAAAGAGGGAGGGAGTCACAGCCCGGCGTGGTGGTGCACACTTGTAATCCCAGGACTTGAGAGGCTGAGACAGGAGAAGCGCAGGTTCGAGGACAGCCTCAGCAAATAGTGAGACCCTGATCAAGCTAGTGAGATCCTGTTTTGAAGTAAAAATAAAATAATGCTGGCTGGGGATGTAGCTCGGAGGTAGAATGCCCCTGGGTTCTACCCCCAGGACCAAAAAAAAAAAAAAGGGAAATTTTTTTGATAACTTGGCCAAGCTCACAGAGCTAATGGATGGTTATTCCTTCCAGGATCCAAAACCAAGTCTGTTTTGAGTAACACCAGGATTCATGAGACATAACTCATGCTGTACCTTGTCGTTTTGTTTATTAAGATTCATATTCCATGAAAGTGAGTAATGATTGATGATCATGAGACTAGAGATTTCTAATCCATTAGCCTTAGAGTAAGGAAAATAAAAATGGATATTAAGTCATCTGTAGTATCAAAGGGAGCCTCCTTATATAAAAAGCATTTTGAAAAGAATATATTGAGCTTGGTTAAAATCAAGCAAAGAATTCTGAATGATTGGCCAATCATAGCAGAGACAAACCTGGGTCTTGGTATGGGGCAGGCTAGTTGATATACTGTTTAGGTGTGTGTGTGTGTGTGTGTGTGTGTGTGTGTGTGTGTGTGTGTGTATGATGGGTGTGTGTGTGTTGCTGGGGATTAAACTCAGGAGCATTCTGCCTAAAAGCTACAACCCCCCTCCAGCTTGTTTTGCTTTTTATTTTCTGTTTTGAAACAGGGTCTCACTGGGTTGCTGAGAGTCTCGCTACTGTCTGAGGTTGTCCTCAAACGTGTGATCCTCCTGTCTCAGCCTCCCAAATACCAGGATTACAGCCATGCACCGCCATGCCCTGCTGTATAGTAGATCTTTAAGCAGCACACGACTCTACATCTTAATGAAATAAGTGAGTAAAGTCCAGTAAGTAAGACAGTCAGCTTTCATATCCTGTATCTACCACTTGATAGCAATGTAAACTGAGGAAGATCTTTTTAAACATCTCTAATCTTCCACTTCCCTGCAGGTACCTGGGGACAGTGACAGCAGCCAGGATGGTGGTGATGTTATTAATGCAGTAATGGCGGCTGTGAATACAGCCTGCATCGCCTCTGACTCCAGACTGTCACTCCTCTCCCTGACGTGGGGTCCCTGCTATCTGCTCTAGGTGAGGATCCTTGTCCTTGATACACGTTAGAAACATTTTCTTGACCCCAGTGGGAGCTTCAGGAAATGCTACACTTTATTTTTCACTTCCAGATGTTCTCTGGTAGGGATGTGACCAGGAGTCGGCCACATACTCGTAGCTAGCTGGTGACAAAGCTGGTGCTGAGGACGACGGAGTGGGAAAGAAAGAGGAGCCAGGGACAGCTACGAGGATGCGGAGCTGCTCGGTCAGCCAGCATCGGAAGCTAAGATACCGCTGTACCTCATCCGTGTGACAATGGGCTGCCTTACTAAGATTACTAAGCTTAAAGCAGCAGCGTTGCTCAAACTGAGCCCTAGGGGTGTCTTGAGCCTGATAATCCGCTGCTGTGCTGGGTGACCGGCATACCGCAGGACGCTTAGCAGTATCTTGACTCCCACTTCCGAGATCCCAGAGTGTCCCCTTCATCCTAATTATGAGAACTAAAATGTCTCCGGAGATGGCTGAATGCACCCCAGGAGGCAAGACGCCCCCAGGTGAGCACCGCAGGTGTGACGCATCCTCAGCAATGCAGGGGTCCTGGGAGCAGCAACAGAACTACGGGTGGTGACGTCATGGTAACCGCAAACATTCACCCAGCCCCCCACATCCCAGCACCTTGCCTACTGTCGTCCTCATAACAATTCTATGACCCAGCCGTTAGCATCATCCTCGTCTTGCAGATGGGGAAACTGAGGCCCAGAGAGCTGAAGACAGTGCCCACCGTCAACACACGAGAAGCAGCTGACTTGAGATCCAAACCCAGCTCCGCAATGACCTCTCGCTCAAACTGAATAGTGTAACCCCTGAGGGCTTCCTCACGATAGTGGTGAGTGCTCCGTGAAGTCCCAGGACCCCCAAGGACTGCTCTCCAGCAGGATCACCTTTCAGAAATGCCCGGTGGTCCTGGTGGCCCCCGGGCTCCCCACACTTGGCAGCCTTGACTTCGTCCCTTCTGTGCTTCCTGGAGGGCGGAGCATTCCAGCTCCCAAGGATTGTCTCCAGCCAACACCACAACGTCCTCACCATCCCCTGACAACCCAGGCCGACCACAGCCTCCTTCCGCCAGCCTCAAGAGTAGGAGTCAGTCCTCGGTAATCAGTGTCAAAGGTGTTTACTGACCGTACTCAGTACTCAGTGCTGACTTGGGGGTTAGATGCCAGCTTACTCCTCCTGGGCGCGGTACTAACCAGTCACTCCATGCCTGGCCAAAGGGGGAAAAATAAAACACCATTGGACACTGCTCTCCAGCCTGAGGCAAATATTAACTCCAGAGACACCCTGCAGGGTAGATAGTATTATTGTTATTATCAGTCCCGTCTTCTAGATGAGGAAAGTGAATCTCGGAGGAGAAAAGCAAATCTTCAAAGCTTAAAACCTAGCAGGTGCAAGAGTCTGTTTTAAAAATCCTTTAGCAAAGCCAGGCGTGGTGGTACACGCTTGTAGTCCCAGCATTCGGGAGGCTGAGACCGGAGGATCCGGGTTCGCAGCCAGCCTCAGCTACCTAGTGAGGCACTCCACAACCTAGTGAGACCCAGTTTCAAAATAAAGAATAAAAAATAGGGCTGGGGGTGGAGCTCGGAGGTAGAATGCCCCTGAGTTCAATCCCCAGTACCGCAAAAAATAAAATAAAATAGAATCCTTTAATAGTCTGCTACTAGGATGAATAAGGAATTCAATGCTGCATTTCTGAAACCTTTTTACATGTATGGAGCATCCGAAGGCCAAGGAGACAGGGAAAAAAATAAGTGTCTGACAGTCCTAAAGTCTTGCTAAATATCATTTTCGAAACGCTTAAGTGCTGCTTTGCGTAGTTCCAGCGAAAGTCAGACATGAAGGTTAAAATCGAGACTTCTCAAGGAAAAAAAAAAGTTGCGAATCAATGAGGTGTAAATAGTTAATGAGTTTATAATCAGAACATAAATAGTTTTGCCTTAATGTACCAGCACCTCAGGGGAGGAGGGGTGTTCCATGTATTAGCAGCACTGAATATCGACAATCGATTTCTTTCAGATGCACTTACTTTAGGTCATTTTATTACAAATGGATAAGTAAAAAGATTTCCGCCTTTCAGGATGAAACCCTCCGCCTTACAAGGAAGAATGTGCGTTTGCGGTGCTTAGTGCTTGGGTTATAGATCCTCGGCATAGTAAAATCGCTGTATGTCACGGCCCCGGTACACATGACTGTGTTCTAAACTTATATTATTCCTATTTATTCCTTTTCTATTCGATTAAGAGGCATCAAGCTCTAAACAAACAAATGAGAAAATCCCCGAGAATATCTTTTAAGGTGACACAGCAGGTAACGGAGGAAATGAGATGTAGACAGCTCAAATTTGGGGAGTCTGGAAGCTGCATGTGAACATCTAAAGGACCTAGTGTGGGTACTTGGTCAAAAGTGAGTCCCCAGGATACCTCCTTTTGTCCCCGGCCCCGCATGGGAGCTCTGCTATCCTCTCTACCCTCTTTTCCCTTCCTAGCTTAAACCCAACTTTCATATTTTCATATCCTCCACCCCCCAAAAAACACGAGCTCCCCCCACCAAGTTTCCTCCCATCAGCTACAGCCTTCCCCGGTGGAGTTTCCCACTCCATTCTAGAGGTTTGGTACAAAATGTTCCACTCCCTCATCCGCAGCTGTTCCTCTGACTTTCCCCAGAAGGGGCCCCCGAGGCAGTGTTGGAATAGGGAGTAGTGGATGTAAGACAGGAGCCCAGGAAGCAGGGGCCCAATGGTGGAGCACGAGGAGGAGAGACAGGAAGGGATAGAAGCCAGAGAGATGTGTTATCAGCAACTGATGCCGTAGGTGCCTGGAGATTGCTCCCTCTGGAAGGTTCCAGGAGTCAGGATGTGTCCCTTAGAGGTGGAACGTGTCCCTTGGGGTCGAGGGGTCATTTGTTTTACATCACCCCCCCCATCATATCATTGGATGAGGGGGTCAGGGATGTGGGTAGGGGAGAGTTAATCCCATGCCACTTCTGTCCTTCCTTGGGCATGGGTAAACAGGAGTCCAGTGACCAGAGAGAGTTCTCAGTCCCCTGACATCCCCACTGCATTCGTGCTGTCAATAGATACATAGGGACGGGGAACACAGGGCGTGAGGCACCTTCTGCGTGTGTGCGCTCAGTGTCTCCCTGAAGAGAGAAGGGGGAAGGTGGGCTTTGCAGGAGCCGTGATTCCTGTGCCCAGTACACATGCCTATCATCAGCTCCCTGCCCCTGTGTCCAAAACCCCTGACAAGAGGAGCTCAGAGGAGGGAAGGTTTATGTGGCTCATGGCTTTGGATGTTCAGTCCATGGTCGGCTCCAAGGCAGAAACATTGTGGAGGAGGAGAGCTGCTCCACTCATGACAGCTGGGAAGCAGAGAGAGCCAGAGACAGAAAGGGACCGGAAACCAATAGAAGGTCACACGCCGAGTGACCTAGTCCCCCCAGCCACACCCCACCAGCCTAAAGTTACCACTCAGTAAGTCCATTCAAGTGATTAACCCAGCAACAGGTTTATCCACTCTTGAGGTTAGAGCCCTCATTATTCAACTATTTCACCTTGGAATCCTGCCGCATTGCCGACACCTGAGCTTTTGTTTTGTTTTGTTTTTTGTTTTTTGTTTTTTGTTTTTTGAGGACATTCCATCTCCAACCCATCCCAGAATGGAAAACCCCAATATCTCTCAGCGCCTACAAGACCCCACAGAGGAAACACTCACCTATCCTGTGCTTGTCACATGTCAAATGTTGGTGTATATAAGAATCATCTGAAATGCTCATCAGAATTCAGTTCCCCGGCCCTGCCCTGGATATTCTGATTTCAGGAAGTCTAGGATGAGAACAGGAATCTGAAATGTCAACCCCCTTCTCTCTCTCTCTCTCTCTCTCTCTCTCTCTCTCTCACACACACACACACACACACACGCACGCACGCACACACACATACACGCCATGCCACACGTGCTGCAAAAACACCAGTCCCTGGCCCCACAGCAGAACGACTGGGATTGGAGAGGACTGGAGGTGGATGTTGAACATATTTTTAATACCAAAGGGCTTTGTGCAGGGACATTTCCCTTCTCTTTGAAAACATGGTTTCTGCTGCGCTCTGGAACTCACAGAAAGGAGGTAATTGGGAGCGGCGTGCCGGAGCACGGATTGATTACACGGCACGAATACATTAAAATCGACAGGTGTTTTCTGCAGGGGACCCAGGGGAACACTCAGGTGTGCTGTTTCTAAGTCTCGGAAAGCATAAGCAGGAGGGGAATTGGCAACAGCAGGCATTAGGGAGAAGAAAGAAGCCAGGCTCCAGGAGCTTGGAGCCCTTGCTCTGGGAAGGTGACTTGGAGCAGGCGGCGTGGCAGAACCAGTCTCTTCACGTCAAAGCCCTGCTTAGCTCTCAGACATGAGGATGACCTGCCACCAGGTGAAATTCGTTGGCAGGTCTGGGTAGGAGGCAGAAATGGGGGGGAAGCAGCCATCACTGCCTTGGCGGGTTTTTTTAGAGAGCTCGAAGTGGCAGTAATCCTCGAATCACTGTCGAAGAACGTCGCAAACCTGACATTTGCACAAGAGGTTCTTTTATAATGGACAAAAAGGAGGGGGAAAAAAATAAGGAAAGCACAAGCCACGTGCCTTGGGATGGCAGGTAGACTTTTCTTGCACCCCTCTCTATTTTTAGTGTAAAAAGTATTTCACAGATGTCAGCCACCGTTAATGCAGCGACAGAGGAGGGGGTGGGGGACCGACTTGAGAGGCTACCCACTAAAAAGGCCATCAGTCTATTTGATTTCTCTCCCTCTTCCCGCTTTGATGCGTCTCCGTGTTCAAAAGCTCCAAGACTAGCTTTGCTTGCTGTTACTCCGTAAGGCAATTAAGCAACTTGGCAATAAAAGCACGCGCGTTTTTCTTTCTTTCTTTCTTTCTTTTTCCCCCCCTCTGGAGTCATTCACAGAGAGTACCGCGCCATGCAGGACAGATGTTGAGCAGAAACGTAAGTACTTCTCTGAACACGCTACGCGGTGCCAAGGCTCAACACTGCCAGAGCGCTGCCTCCGTCTCTCTTGCCTCTTCCCGAATCTTTTCCCACTCGTTAAAATTCCTCCTGCTCCATCCCTAGATCCTTTTGACCTCCAAAGCTGGGTCCCCTTCAGATGAGTTCCTGCTGGGGTCCACCTCTAATTACCAAGCTTTTTTGCAGAGTAATCGAGGTTTATCGCCTCCGGCTTCTAGAGCACCCAGTGACTTGTTGCAACCTGGTTCCTCCTGCACAGGGCTCCCCGAAGGCTTTAGCTTAGCCCCTCCCCCTAGCTGGCCCCACATCCCTTTCCATCCTGGTCCCAGCTGCTGCCTCTTCTACACCCAATGTGCTAGCTATCTCTGTTGCTCCAGGAACACCAAACCTCTGGCCTTTCCCTGCCTTGGAACCACCTCCGGAATCTCTCATTCTTGGTGCACTCCGCTCAACTTCCTCCCTGTGGATGTCATCTATGCCTGCCTAGCTGCCAGATACCAACGTCACCTCTCAGCTAAGTTCCCATCCCCGCGTCTCTGGCTGGAAAACACACATTGCCATCACCTGGCTCTCTGCCAGGCATCTGGAGCTGCTGTTTACCATTTTTCTAGTCACTCATTTGGCAAGTATTTATTGAGTGCCTAGTATGTTTGCAAAATAAATTAGAAACACAAACCCGCTGTCTTGGTTATCTCTCGATGCTTGCTAGTGGAAGCTTTTTCCTCCAAAACTTGGGGTTCCAAACAATGTGTACTAACTCACAGTGGTGGCAGAGCTCAGCCGAGGGTCTCTGGCCCAGCTCTCTGGCGAGACGGGAATTGATGTGTCAGCTGTGGCCACAGCCTGCATCTCCAAGCTCACCTGCAGAGGGCTTGCTGGAGTCTTTGCTGGCTCTGGGTCACTGCCCACTCTCAGCTCTCCATCACTGGGGTGGCTCCACTCCCTTGGGAGATGGTAGCTGATTTCCCCCAGGAGCAAGAGAGCAAGTACCCCAGGGCTAAGCCCCCGCCTCCCCCTGCCCCAATCTCGGAAGTCACGATTTCTGTTGTATTCCGTTCATCCGAAGTAACGTGGCATGTCCACCCACACCCAAAGACCACAGCTACCAGGAGAAAAGACCATACGTGCAGGATATATGTAGAGGTTGGCTGTCTCATCCCCATGCCTGGAAGCTGGGCTCCAATGAGACATTCCTCAAAGCGCCGCAGAGATGCAGAAGAAAGGATGGAGAGGGAGGACAGGGCGGAGCTACGACACCAGAGCATCCGTGGCCTGCCAGTGACTCAGCGTGGTGCAAGCTCAACTCTTACTTCTCCCTCCGTTCCTCTCGCTGCCTCTCTTGTCTGATCCAGTAGATTCCTTGCTGGTCTCCCCGGGAAAAAACCTTTTGCTGCCCGCAAGCCATCTTCCACACATCAGAACACCTTTAAAACACTGGATTTGTCAAGTGTGCTCCTCCCCGTTCCAAGAGCCAGAAACTCAGCTTGGACTCAGCTTAAGCTGGAAAAGGGATTTATTGCCCAGGGGGATAATTCCAAAGCACAGTGGCTTTAGGCATGCTGGAACCAAATACCCAAACACCGAACACCCTCTCGCCTCACCCGTTTTCAGCTTTCTCTGAGTTAATGCCCTTCTCAGCAGCCTTTACTGTTAACTGTGTAAGATGCCCTCCAAAAGGTGCAGACTCACATTCAATCTTCTGCCAAACTAGTGACCCCGCTTGAAGAAGGAGATCCTCTTCTCCACAGTAGTTCTAGAAAACTCAGCAGGGTGTGGTGGTGCACACCTGTAATCCTAGTACTCCTGTAATCCCAGTATTTGGGAGGCTGAGAGAGGAGGATCGCAAGTTAGAGGCTAGCCTCAGTAACTTGGCAAGACCCCAACTCAAAAGTGATCCAGCAGCCGGGTGTGGTGGCGCACGCTTGTAATCCCAGCATTTGGGAGGCTGAGACCAGAGGACCTGGGTTCGCAGCCAGCCTCAGCTATCTAGTGAGGCACTCCACAACTTAGTGAGACCCTGTTTCAAAATAAAGAATGAAAAAAAAAATAGGGCTAGGGGTATAGCTCGGAGGTAGAATGCCCCTGAGTTCAATCTCCAGTACTGCAAAAAATAAATAAGTAAATAAAAATGATCCAGCTATACCATTCCTGGGTATCTTTCCAGGAATCAGAATAGTATAATACATGCATCTCCATGATTATAGCAGCACAATTCACAATAGCCAAATTATGGAACCAACCTAGGTGTCCATCAGCAGATGAATGGATGACAAAATAATGGGATATCCACACAATGGAATACTATTTAGCAATAAAGAAGAACAAAATAATGCTGTTTGCAGGAAAGTGGGTGGGCCCGGAGACTATTATGCTAAAGTGAGATTAGTAGGTCACAGAAAGTGGAGCGTCATAGGTTTTCTCTCATATGCAGAAGCTAGGGAGTAAAACTGATACCAGAGGGACTCCAGATAATGGAGGAGAAACCCCCCGTGGAGCCAAGGAGGTGTTCTAGGGGAAGGGGGCCAGGGAGAGGGAGAATCAATGAAGGAAACACTTCCGTCCCCAATATGTGCATACATGAGACCACCAATGTCAACCTTGATGCTCTGCATGGGGAAAGGGGGAGGGGGAGGGAGCCAGGGGAAAGCCGCCAAGTCCCCTGGGCATGTGTGTCACTCCCAACATGATCTACATTATGATGCCATTTTTTAAAAATGTTCCCGGAGTGTTTGCTCACCAGCCTAGCTGTGACAAAGGACCATGGCTGAGCCTTCACGGTGACCAGGACACAGAGCTTGAACTGACCAGAGCTGTAGAACAAGAGCTTGGATCACCCCCACCCCCAGAGCAGCTGGCCAGGGAAGGGTGGACAGGCGACTTCCACAAGGAAAGCGGGGTGCTGTATCGTACGGGAGATCCAAACGGTCAGCAGCCAGATAATCAGAGAGGCCATACAGTGCAAACAGCAGCCCCGCTCTGTCTCATGAACACCCTCATCGCCTCTCCGCTACCTGAGCAGCTCTGCTTGGAAAATGGCACTCTCCGTTGACTGGTCCAGGCTGCCCTCTTAGCTGTGTCTGCCA
>PVLC010039186.1:0-14413 GCA_004027655.1 Graphiurus murinus
TGAGACTCTCATCAACCTAGTGAGACCCTGTTTCAAAATAAAAATAAACGCTTGTAATCCCAATTCCTTGGGAATTTGAGACCGGAGGATCGCAGGTTCAAGACCAGCCTCAGCAATTTAGCAAAACTCTGTTTTAAAATAAAAAAAGAAATAGGGCTGGGGTGGAGATCGGAGATAGAACACCTCTGAGTTCAATCCCCAGTATCACATACACACAAAATTTAGGGCTGGGGGTGTAGTTCTGAGGTAGAATGCCCCTGGGTTCAATCCAGTACCATAAAAAAAAAAAAAATTAAAAAAAAAAGGAAGGAAGGAGGGAGGGAGGGAAGGAAGGAAAGAAGGAAGGGGCAGAAAATCTCAGGTATGGCTTCTCACGGGTATTCGAGGTGGGGTGAGGGGTCAGTACAGGGCTGCCACTCAGAAGAGGGGCTCCTGTCCGCCTGTAAGGCTGCAAACTACAAGTCCCAGCATGCCTTGGTCACCGCATCTCCTCACTCCTCGCACCCTCCTGGGGGTGGGGCGGGTCTGGAGGGCGGGGCCCGGGGGCAGCTGAGCCCCAGTCAAAGGCTGGGGAGTGAAAAGTCCCAGTCTCTCTGAGGCGCACAAAGCGCAGGCGCTGCGGGTTGGGTGGCAGCTGCATCGACTAGCGGCCTTTTTGGCAGCAGCATTCGCAACAGGTGTAGACAGGTGGGTGCATAAAGGGGGGCTGCAGAGGGAGTTGTCAGAGCTAGAGGAGGGGAAGGAGCAACAGGAGAAACAGAGATAAGGCCAGATCTTCCACTCCAGGTATGCCAGCCCTTGTTACGCAGCAACAGGTGTGAGCAAGTGGGGGAGGGGCAGAAGCACCTGCTCACAAATAAGTCATCAGGAACAGAGAGCAGTTGGTTTCCAAGCTAAGCTCCATTACATACATGGATGAATCATTTGCTACCCCTCTGCCCATCCGAAAACAGAAGAAAATGAAGTAGTACAGTCTGTGCAGTAGCTCCCAAACTTTGCTGTACATTGGAATCACTTTGGATCTTTACTTATCTATTTTGGTACTGGGGATCGAAACCAGGGCATTCTATCTCTGAGCTACACCCCAACCCTTTTTATTTTTTGTTTGGAAACAGAGTCCCACTAGATTGCTGGGAGTGTCGCTAGGTTGCTGAGGCTGTCCTTGAACCTGCAATCCTCTGGTCTCAGCCTCCCAAGTACTGGACTATAGGTGTGCACCACCATGCCCTGCTACCTTGGGATTTTTAGACTCTAAGTGCTTGCCTCCAACCCCATTACTTGTGATTAATTGGGTCTGACCTGGACATCACATGTTTTCAAAGCTCTAACTGATTCAGTAGTGATAAGCCAGGATGCTGGGTGTGGATGCTTCAGTGTTTACTAATTAAGTGGATCTGTGCAAGCGGCCAGACCTCTCCAGGTCCAGGTTTCCTCATCTCTAATGTGGGAATAATAGCAAGGAGCGTTGGAGACATAGATGAGGTAATGGGTGAAAGCAGAAACCTACCCCTGGCATACAGTGCTTGATCAATCATAGCTGTTGTTAAAGTATTATTTGATGTGCTTTGTAAATGGCACCGGTGGGGTCCAAATGTGAAGGTGTATGGAAGTGCCTCGTTCATTGCCATGATGCTGATATTATCTGCTACCAGGTTTCAGAATCCCATTTTCTAACATTGCATGACTTTTTAGAGTTCCTCACTCCGGCCTCTACCTGTTTCACAGCCACAATTCTACTGAGGTCAGGCCAGAGGGGCAAGGAAAGGGGACTCATCCAGGGTTCTGGAGCTGAGACTAGAATCCAGGCTCCTGATCCCTACCCCCTGCTGCACACAGAGGGCAGTGGCCTCGCCGACCCACAAGGACAGTGCTCCCATTCTCTGGCTGGAGCAGAGAACCCGGAGGAGATGGAGGCCGCTGGCCCCTGCTTGTTTACTAACACTGCCTTGGGTTTCCTGGGTGGCTTCCCAAGGGGGATGGGGCCGGGGGCTTCTCTTGGGGGAGCTGCTCTGGAGCTATTGATGAAGCCTGTGTGTCCTGGGCTCCTCTGACAGGTCCCGCCTGACTCCATCCTGGAAAGTCCTTTTGAAGAAATGGCCCTGGTGAGGGGTGGCTGGCTGTGGAGACAGAGTGAGTGACCCTGGGCCAAGCCCTTATCTGTCCTGTACCTCATCCTCGGCGGCGGCAAG
Organism: Graphiurus murinus; assembly: GCA_004027655.1. Lineage (NCBI taxonomy): Eukaryota > Metazoa > Chordata > Mammalia > Rodentia > Gliridae > Graphiurus > Graphiurus murinus. The sequence goes on from PVLC010039186.1 coordinate 2,190, forward strand.
GGAAGTGGTGTGTAGGGTCAGCAACAGTGAATCCTTTCCCAGGAAGCCAGGACCTTCTTTCCTCCCCTCCTCTGTCCCAGCCCTTCCCTTTGCCTGCTGTCCTTCCCATTCCTGACTGCTTGGAAAACTCCTACTTGCTCTTCAAGGACCAGCCAGATGCCCCCTTCTTTAAAGAGCTACTCCAACTTTTCCTCTAACTCCTGCCTTGCCCCTGGGGGACTGAGCTGGGTTAGAGGCTCCCTCCTCGGTTCCCCCAGTGACTTGCAATGTTTGTCTTTACCTCTGAGTCTCCCCAGGCCCCGCCCCATACTGTCCTAGACTGTGAGCTCCTGGGGCACAGACTGAGTTTGACCCTCTGTGTGTCCACGGCACCCCGACCCAGGGCTGGACTCAAAATGGAATGAGAAAGGCCTCTGACTTTGAAATCTGTAAAGCTCCAAGAAGCCCTCTATGCCTTTGCCCTTTCCTGTTACGATTCCAGTTGCAGGATGTCTGAAGCTGTAGTGGTCTCCCCATGCCCCATGCCTCCTGTCCATTCAGTTTGACAAACACTAAACACAGGTCCTGCTGGTTCCAGGACCTGTGTGGGGAGCTGTGCCCCATGCCCACAGTCTGGTGGAGGAGGCAGACATGACAAAAATGATTGTCACAAAAAAAAAAAAAAGAAAAGAAAGATTGTTACATAAGCCAAGATAGGAGATAAGAGAGAGGCTCAGGGTGGGGAGAGGTCTTTGCCCTTGAAGAGAACTGGGGCTGGCCCTGGGAGCTCCCAAGCAGTGGGGCTGGTCATTCATTCACTGTTCATTGAACACGTTTATTGAGCATCTACTATGCATTGGGCCAGTGGGAGGCAGGGAGCGAGAAGGCAGATAGAGGCCTTGCACTCACTTCAGGGGGTAGATAGATAAGGAAGAGGCTACAGTACTAGAGGCTGGGGCTGAGGGGACTCTGGGAGCCCACCTGGGGCTCTTGCCCCCGGCAGGCTCTGGGATCAGTTTGCCTGGCGGCTCTGGAATATCACACAGGCTCCATTCTCCGCCGCTGGAAGCGGAACTGGTTTGCCCTATGGATGGATGGGACGCTGGGGTACTACCATGATGAGACGGCACAGGACGAGGAGGACCGCGTGCTCATCCAGTTCAACATCCGAGACATAAAGGTCGGCCAAGACTGTCATGGTGAGCAAAAGCCTTCCTCTGTGGTGGTGTGATGGGGTGGGCCCCTCTTGCTGTGTCTGAGAACACCTACAATTGGAAGTCTCTCAGCAGCTTTCAGAGAATCTATACAGATACTGCTTCTGGGCCTTTGTCAACTCTAATTCAGGTAGGGTGGATTAAGAAATCAGTCCTTTAAGCTGGGCATGGTGGTGCATGCTTGTAATCTCAGTAGTGGAGAGGCCGAAAGAGGAGGAGCACAGGTTTTCGGTCAGCCTTAGCAACTTAGTGAGGACCTCAGCAACTTAGCAAGACCCTGTTTCCAAATAAAAAATAAAAGGGCCAGGCGTATAAAATGCCCCTGGGTTTAATCCCCAGTAACACACACACACACACACACACACACACACATACACACACACACACACACACACACACACACAGTCCTTTGTTGAGTTGCTACCCTGTGCCAGTCACAAAGGCAAGTCAGACATAGTTGCTGCCCTCTGCATACTACGAACCAGATGAAGACAATATAAGAAGGCTCTGAAGAATTAAGTGAGGAGCCCAGAGTCACACAGCTCATCTTTAAATTCTTCAACAAAGGTTCAGGCCACAATTAGAGAAACTGGGAGATGTACCTGGTAATGTGGAAAGGTTGGAAGGGTTTGAAGAGTACAGCAGAATCCCAAGGAAGTGTGTGGGATCAGAGAAGGTTAGCGATGACCCATAAGCAGGACCGAGAGAAGTCGGCTTCTACTCTTGTTCCTAGTTTACTGGGGGAACCTGGGACCAATACCCACAGAAATTCCATGGACGTATGTCTGCTTCCAGATGTGCAGCCACCAGAGGGCCGGAGCCGAGATGGCCTGCTGACTGTGAGCCTGCGGGAGGGCTCCCGCCTGCACCTGTGCGCGGAGACCCGAGATGACGCCATGTGAGTGGTTCCTGGCAGAGGAAAGGGTAGAATTTTGGGGAACACAGCAAGGCACCCCCTCCTCATTGGGCTTTCCAGTTCTCTGACAGTAGGAAAAGGGGACTAAGACCAGTGAGCAGGGGCTTCATGGAGGCTGAGCAGAGCAGGTCTGAATGGCTGAGGGAGATTAGTACAGGGAGCTCTTCACCTGGTCTACCTGAGCTGAGGGGTGGAGGCAGAGCCCAGCACCCCTCAGCTCAGAACCTGCCCCCGGTTCGAGGTCCCTGGGTATTCATTCAGAATCAGGAGCTCGGCAGCCTCTGAGGTCAGCCGTCACCTGGGGTGATAGGAAGGAGCAGACAAGCCCTTGTATGAGACCCTCCCTCCCACTCCCTTCTGAGCTGATGCTCTGGTGAGGGGGCTCTGGACAGTGGCTCTGTCCCAGGCAAGGGAACCCCAACATCACATGCATATCCACACTGCAAACCTGGGGGCGTCCTCGGATGCCATCTGCTCCCTCTCATTCCTTCCCTTCCCACCCTTTGGCCAAGGGGCTTGGCCTTTGCACTGCAGGAGAGCGAAAACGATGGGGATGTGGGCGCGAGGAAAGCTGAGCTCCAGGCACACAGCACAGAGCTGCCTTGTCTGCCCCAGCCAGGCTCCATGGCAACCGACAAAGGCCCAATTGTCCAGTGTCCGCTGGGCATTCCCAGGGCTGTGGGGTCAGAGCTCAGGGAAACAGTTTGTAGGACTGGGAGGTGGAGGTGGACTGCAGCTAGAGCACCTGCCCAGGCATGCTGGAATCTGAAGGCCCTTAGATACCCCTGAAGCCCCATTGTCCACCATGTGGATGGGGAAAATGGAACTTCTAGAGGGGAATAGACTGGATTAAGAGTGAATTAGCCTAACTTAGGGCCCGTCATGTGACTGGGGGGTCACTTTCATCTACCTGAGGGAGTTGGGAGAACCTTCCCCTTCAGGAAAGATGGGGGTTAGAGGCTGGGTTAAGGAGAAAAGTCTAGAAGGCAGAAACCTCTTCTTCCAAACCCCCAGCTCATGATCTGGCGGGGTTTCCATTGCAGAGCATGGAAGACAGCGCTGCTGGAGGCGAACTCCACCCCGGTGAGCCCCACCCTCCCCACTCCCCACCCCTCCATGTGCCATGGAATCAAGGGTGACTCAGGCGCGGTCTCCACCTGCCAGGAGTTCTCAGTGTGGTGTGCATAGGCCTCTGTAGACTCAGGCCCGAGTCCCACATGGAACAGAGGAAAGGACATCTAGCTGGTGCTCAGAGGAGCAGGAGAGAGAAGCCTCCATGGTGCCAGCTAGGGAAAGGAACTCTTATCGAGCAACTGTTATGAACCAGGCATGGTGCAGGTGCAATTTCAGCTACTCATAACTGTCCGCTGAGGCTGGGGTTATTGTTCCCTCTCTGCAGATAATAAGACTGAGGTTCATCAGTCTATATGATATTTGCTGAGTTCTTGCGCAAGTGCCAGGGGTCAGAAGTGATCTGAGAGGATGCGGGCCCTGCCCTCCTGGACCCAGCTTAGCGGGAAGCCAGATGTGAAACAACTCATTAGTTAATGACTCCCTTTCATTAGTGGTAACTGCTCTGCTGGAGACACGCAGTGTGTGGCCCCTTTGGTGGCCTGATCCAGGTGGGAGTTCAGATGAGGATTAGCTGAGAGCTGAAGGATAAATAGAAGGTGAGTGAAAGATGTGGGGATGTGGTGAGGGATCAGCTTTCTAGGCAGGTGGATCAGGATGTGCAAAGGCCCTGAGAGGGGTTCAGACATCGGCAGGTTGAAGAACAGAAGGAATGCAGGGTGGCTGGAACTCAGGGAGTAAGGAGGCAGTGGGGAAGGAGATTTGGCAGGGCCAGGCCTTGTGGGCTCTGTAAGGATGTTGGTTTCTTCTAAGAGCATCAGGAAGCCATTGAAAGTTGTTTTGTTGTGTGGTGTGTGGTGTGTGTGTATATGTTTTACTAGGGATTGAACCCAGAGGCAATCTACCTCCAAGCTACACCCGCAGCCCTATTTTATTTTATTTTTTTTGTTTTGAAACAGTGTCTTGCTGGGTTGCTAAGAGTCTCTCTAAATTGCTGAGGCTGGCCTCAACTCTATGAATCTCCTGTCTCAGCCTCCAAAGTACTGGGATTATAGGAGTGAGCCACTATGTCTGGCTCCACTGAAAGTTTTTAAGCAAAAGAATGCCATATTTGATTAAATCAGATATTTATTTATTTTTATGGTACGGGGGATTGAGCCCAGGGACATTCTAGCTCCGAGTTATACCCCCAAGCCGTTTTTTATTTATTTATTTTTTATTTTGAAATAGGGTTTTGCTAAGTTGCAGAGTGCCTGACAAGTTGTTGAGGCTGTCCTTAAACCTGCGATCCTCTGTCTCAGTCTTCCAAGTACTGGGATTACAAGTGTGCATTATGATGGCTCAGATTTTTTTTTTTTTGGTGGTACTGGTGATTGAATTTAGGGACATTCTGCCTCTGAACTATACCCCCAGCCCTTTTTATGTTTTTGTTTTGAAGCAGGGTCTCACTAAGTTGTAGAAGGCCTCACTAAATTGCAGAGGCTGGCCTCAAACCTATGATCCTTGTGTTTCAGCCTCCCAAGTATTGGGATTACAAGAGTGTACCACCACATCTGGCTCAGATTTGTATTTTTAAAATGACATTCTGGCCGAGCATGGTGGCACACGCTTGTAATCCCAGTACTTGGGAGGCTGAGACCAGAGGATCCGGGTTCTTGGCCAGCCTTAGCTAGTGAGGCACTTATTTATTTACTTACTTAAATAAGTAAATAAATAAATAATAAAATAAAATGACATCCTGGCTGGTAGGTAGGGAGCACACTGTATGGTGGCTGCTTAGGGACCAGTTAGGAGGCTGGGACAATGTCCAGAAAGCAGGCTAGAGGTCCAGACAGGCCAAGGATTAGGAAATGCAGTGGAGAGAGCTGAGTGACTGACGGAGGTGTGGGTTTGAAGAGCTGCCCAAGGCCTGGTACACCTACCCCTGGCTGATGGACTCCAGAACCTATTCTTGCTCCTTTTTGTGGAAGGGTAGAGCTTCTCACCTAGAGAGAAAGTCCACTGGGAGATAGCAAAGGAGACTGGGATGCATTTAGAAATCTCTTGGGCATCCACCTGCTGAGGTGCAAGCATTGTGTTGAGCACCGGCATCAATTACCATTTCATCCTCCGACAACCTTGGGAGGGAGAGGAGAGGCTGGGGTTGGTATTATTAGTTGTAATTTACAGATAGGGAAGCTGAAGTCCAGAGAGGAGAAGCAGCTTGTGCAAAGGCCCAGAGTTTGTCAGTGGGAGAGCCTGTTCTTAGAGATGAGGCATCATCTGCAGAGGAGCTGTGGGAGTGGAGGCCTGGAGTCTGGCCTGGCTGGAGGGGTTAGCATGGAGGGAATGACTTGGAGATGACCTCTGACGTCATCAGGGTCAGGTCTCAAAAGGCATCAAAGTCCAGTTGAGACCTGAGGATTGTGGGAGCAAGCAAGGGCAGTAAGCAGCCAAGTATGGTTGTGCATACCTGTGACCCCAGTACTTGGCAGGCTGATGCAGGAGGATCGCAAGTTCAAGGCCAGCTTCAGCAACTTAGCAATACACCATTTCGAAATAAAAAATAAAGAACTAGGTATGGTGCCATTTGCTTGTAATCCCAGTACTTGGGAGGCTGAGACAAGAGGATTGCAGGCAGGTTGGAGGAGAGTCTCAGCAAGTAGTGAGATTCTCATCAACCTAGTGAAACCCTGGGGGTGGAGCTCAGAAGTAGAATTACCCTGGCCTCAATCCCCAGTACTACAAAAATAAATGAATGAATGAATGAATAAATAAATAAATAAGGGTGGGTGTAGCTCAGTGGCAAAACCTCCCTAGGTTCAATCCCTAGTAAAACACACACACACACACACACGCACGCACGCACGCACGCACGCATACATTAGGTGAGGAGGTCTGTGGTTAGACTTTGGGGGGCAGATTCAGGCTTCTGGGAGGAGGTTGCACTGGAGGAAGCTGAGGTAAGGAGGCTAGAGCAGAGGTCACTGGGGAGGAGGGACCAGGTTGGGTGCACCGGCTCTGAACTCCAGGCCGCCTTGAGCAGGCTAATCAGTGTCACTGGAGAGAGGTGGCAGGAAGTGAGGGCTGACCGTGTGGCACTCTGTGACTCTATGAAGCTGCTTTGTCCCTTCTGCCTGTCTACCTTCCCGCTGTTCCAGTGAGTGCTTCTCCCCACTCCACCCTCAATCCTCCTTACACACATCCCTCTGTCCGGGGCTTAGAGTAGGTGTGTGTTGGTGCCAGTGTCTCTGTACCGTCTCTGCCAACATGCCTGTGGGTTCCACATCTGTGTGGGTTTTTGTCTGTCCCTATACCCATGAGGGAATGACTTGTGCTTTGTCCCTCCACATGTTACAGGTCGATAGCACACTCGGGGGGAGGTTCCAGGAGGAGACCCTGACCCTGGATGTACCCGGGGCCACAGCCAAGGGCAGGACCAGGGTGGGGTGGTGAAGGGGGCCAGGTGGGTGGGAGGACAGATGAGAGCTGCCCTGTCCTCCCCGGAGGCTGGGAGCCCCAGCTGCATGAAGCAGGTGAAGGTGGACTGGAAAGAGTGTGGACCCTTCTTTAGCAGTTACCACCTCTTCTGAGCCTCCCGGCCCCCTACCATGGGCTGAAGAGGAAGAGGCAACCCCCTGCCCGCCCGGGCTGCCAGAGGGCATGGGTAGGGCCTGCTAAGAGCTCTGGGTCTCTGCAGGTGAAGAGGGCTCCTGACGTCTCCCTCTTTCCCCCTCCCTCCCCTTCTTGGGTTTCTGTGGCTTGAGCAGGCCCCAGCTACAGCCGCTGTCCCACCCAGGAGCCGCAGGGTTTGCCCCAAGGTCAGGTGTGTGACCCGCTCGTGGAGCCCCTGTAAGGTTGAGAGGCGGATCTGGGTAAGTGCTGGCTCGGCCCTCCCTACCTCCACTCTGGCCACCAGGATGAGCCTCTGAAATGGTCCCAGTCATATTCCTTCCCTGCTCATGAACATCCCATGGCTCCCTTTACTCACTGGATGCTGGCCACAGCTCGGCTGGAGGCCCACAGCCTGGCTCGTCTCCCTGCCACCTGCTCTTGTCCCTGTGCTCTGGCCACCCTGGCTCCCCTCCTCCAGCTCTGCACCAAGCCCCTGAGCCTCCTCATCCACCTCACCCATGGATGGTCATCCCTGAGAGCCCACCTCAAATGCTGCTACCTCCTGGGTGGGGACATCCCAGACATCCAGGCATGGCGCTAGTGCTGAGCACTATCTTCACTCTGCTTGGTTTCAGAGTCAATTTCTTCTTGTCTGTTTAGTATCCCCTGAGACCTGGGACTTCCAAGCAGGGACCAGGTCTGATTAGCTCTGCCCCTGTGCAGCCTGGCACAGGGCTGGGTATACAGCAGGTGTTCAAGCAGTGATTAATGATGGGGACAGTCTATTCTGAACCTCCTTGTTCTAGTACATGAGGGTCTGGCAGTAGTATGTCTCAGAACCAGGTACAGTGGTGCACACATATAATCTCAGTACTTGGTGGCTAAGACAGGAGGATTACAGATTTGAGACCAGCCTCAGCAACTTAGTAAGATCCTCAACAACTTAGGAAGTTTCAAAATAAAATAGGGCCAGGGTGTGGCTCAGAGGTAGAATGCCCCTGGGTTCAATTCTTAGTACCAAGAAAAAAGGAAAAGAAAAGAAAGGAAGGGAGGGAGGGAGGAAAAGAAAGAAGTAGGCTTCAGAGAATGTTCACTGAATGAGCAAACTAAAGAAGGAGTGAAAAACCTCTGTTTGGCATTACTACAATATATTAATTTAGTCTGAGTCTGTCTCTCCTTTTCTTGAATGTTTGTTGGAATCAGGGTTTTGCGCCTGAACCGTATCTCTGTCCCCAGTACCAGGTAAGTGGCAGTGGAGGCTTGAGTTAGGGTACCTGTGCCCAGCAGTCTGTAATCCCAGTACTTGGGAGGCTGAAACAGGAGGATTGCAAATTCAAAGCCAGCGTCAGCAACTTAGTGAGGATTTCAAGTTCAAAGCCAGCCTCAGCAACTTAGTGAGGCTCTCAGCAACTTAGCAAAACTCTGTTTCTAAGTAAAAAATAAAATAGGTCTGGGGGTGTAGCCCACAGGTAGAAGGTCCAGTACCACCACCACTATCACTACTACCACCTCTACCCCCCCCCCCCACAAATAGCTTAGGGATTTAACAAATGTTAATATCCTATATTTGGATGCTCTAATTTCATCAGTCTGGGGGGGGGTCTAAGAAATCTGTAGTTTATTTATTGATTTCCTTTTTTTTTTTTTTTTTTTTTTTGCAGTGCTGAGGATAAAACCCAGGCCCTTGCGCATGGTGGGCAAGCACTTTACCACTGAGCTATATCCCCTACCCCAGGAAGAGAAATTTTAAACTACACATTTCTGGGCTGGGGATATAGCTCAATATAGAATGCTTGCCTAGCATGAGTCAAGCCCTGGGTTGATCCCCAGCACAATAAAAGAAAACAAAACAAAATTCGCTCCTAGTGATTCTGACATGCAAAACAACCTGACATGCAGAAAACACCTGGGCTACCTAACTGCACAGATGTGGTTCTGCCGGATTCTCACAGTGCCTTGGGAGAAGGAGTGTAGGAAAGACTTTGTAGATGGGAATGTAATGTTGAAGTTCTGAAAGGTCACTTAATTTAATCAGTGACACTCAGTGACAGGCCTGGAACTTTGTCTTTTTTTTTTTTTTTAAAAAATAGGCTTTCCCTAAATTTCCCTTGTTCCCAGGTTGACCTTGAACTTGTGATCCTCCAGCCTCAGCCACCAAGTAGTTCGGATTACAGGTGTGTGCCATCATGCCTGTAAGTCCCTCATCAGACTGAGGCATTCCCCCTGCCCAACCTAGGATACAAGTTTGTTTAAAGTGGTCATGCCGGGCATGGTGGCGCATGCTTGTAATCCCAGTATTTGGGAGGCTGAGACCGGAGGATCCAGGTTTGTGGCCAGCCTCAGCTACCTAGTGAGGCACTCTGCAACTTAGTGAGACCCTATTTCAACATATAGAATAAAAAAATAGGACTGGGGGTATAGCTCAGAGGTAGAATGCCCCTGGATTCAATCCCCAGTACCATAAATAAATAAATAAATAAATAAATAAATAAATAAATAAATAAAGTGGTCATGCTTAAAAATAGGATTTATTTATTATTTATTTTTTTGTGATACTGGGGACTGAACCCAGGGGCATTCTACCTCTGAGCTACACTCCCTGACCAATTTTATTTAATTTTGAAATAGGGTTTCAGTACTTGCTGAGAGGCTGTCCTCAAACCTGTGATCCTCCTGTCTCAGCCTCCCAAGTACTGGGATTACAGGCGTGTAGCACCATGTCCAGTTCTTTAAAAATAGGATATAAAAACTATAAACCAGCCAGGCATGGTGGCACCTACCTATAATCCCAGTACTTGGGAGGCTGAGACAGAAGTATTGCAGGTTTGAAGACAGCCTCAGCAAGTTAGTGAGACCCTCTTTCAAAATTAAAAAATAAAGCTGGAGGTGTAGCTCAGAGGTAGACCACCCCCAGGTTCAAACCCCAGTACTCCCCGCCCCCCCAAAAATAAAGACTATAAACCTAGGTTCAAAGCAGTTTATCTGAGGGAAGGGGGTAATTTGCATGTGAACCTCCGATTGGCCAATGCTGTCCTCACCCACAGAAGGCCCTCAGGTTGCCTGTTGCCAGGTGATCTACATGACTTTACCTCTGGGCCTCTCAGACCTGGAGGGTAGAAACGGGTGCCCCAGAGGACATGCCATGGTGTTTTCCACCCTCTCCAGGGCCCCACAAGGCTGCTGGCTCACTGAAGCTTCAGGGCAGGTGGAGACCTTGTATTTCCCAAACAGAAAAACAATCTGTGTGCTTGAGTCCCTCCAGGCCTTTTGGCCATGAGCTAGATCCTGGCCACCCCAATCAGAAAGACCTATGGGATCAGCAAGTAGTTATTGGAAACTTAGGGGTCTATAGCATCACTTGTTGGAGCCTCCTGCATTGCCCAGGGACTGTTTGTTCTCCCTAATTTCAACCTCAACTCGGAGTTGATTGACCTTAGTGCCAGTCTAGCTCTGTATTTGATTCACTTGAGCTAAATTCAATAAACATTTCTTCGGCACCTGCCATATTCTAGTCAGGCTTCCTTAGACCTTGAAGGCTCTCCAGGTCTTCTGAGAGAGACAAACATAGGGAAACAAAGAGTTTATTGTCACTGATCAGTGCTATGAGGGGGAGCTGTCCAGTGCTATGGGTAGCCAGATGAGACCCCAACAGAACCTGAGGTTTAAGGAGGGCAATATCCGAGTTGAGTCTGAAAGGCAGGTAGTTGAGTAAGAAAAGATGAGAAGGAATCCCTACCAAAGGAACATGGCAGCTGAGCATGGTGGTGCCTCCTTGTAATCCCAGTAATTGGGAGGCTGAGACAGGGGGATGGCAGGTTCAAAGCCAGCCTCAGCAACTTAGGAAGACCCTGTTTCAAAAAAGGGGGAGGGGGCAGGGTGTAGCTTGGAGGTAGAATGCCCCTGGGTTCATCCCCAGTACCCCCACCTCACCCCCACACACAAAGGGACCTGGTATGGTGATTTGAAATCACAAGTTGTAACCAGGCATGGTGGTACACACCTGTAATCCCAGTACTTGGGAGGCAGAGACAGGAGGATAGCAGGTTTGAAGTCAGCCTCAGCAACATAGCGATACCCACAGTAACTTAATGAGACCTTTTTTTTTCAAAATGAAAAAAAAAAGCAAGGATGGTGGTGTAACTCAGAGGAAGAATGAACACACACACACACACACACACACACATCACAAGGTGTGCTTGGAGAACTCCCTTTACAGCCAGACTTTTTAAAAAAATTTATGCTTTTATTGGTGCATCATAGTCTCACATCATAATGTAAATCATGTTGACAGTGACATACATGCACACCACTTGATAACCCTCCACTCCCCCCTTCCCCCTTTTCAATACAGAGTACTGAGATTGATGTTAGTATATTCACATATGTACACACAGTCAATGGTAGCATTTCCATCAATGAACCTCAGTCTTCTCTTCCCTTTCCCTTAGACCACTTCCCTGGCTCCACTGAGGTTTCTCTTCCATTGTCTGGAGTCCCTCTGGTATCCCAATTACTCCCTATCTTGCACATATTAGAGAAAACATATGACCCTTCACTTTCTGTGACTGGCTAATCTCACTTAACATGATGTTCTCCAGGTCCTTGCATTTTCTTGCAAATGACATAATTTTGTTCTTCTTTATTGCCGAGTAGAATTCCATTGTGTGTATTTCCTCTAATTTTGTAATCCACTCATCTGCCATGGACAGGTTGGCTCCATAATTTGACAGCTAGACTTCTTGAAAGAAATATCCTGATGTGCTGATTCCATTCCTCACCTCTCAGCTGCTCCTCAACCATTCCTTTGAAAAGTGTTTTTTTAAGGTCACTCACAACTTCCAAGTTGCTGAAACCAATGGCTTTTCTCTTGGCATTGACCAAGAGCATGGACAGAAGAGCATGTTTAGAAGATAAAATCATGAGGCCTGGTGGCCTATGTGATGAGCAAGGCAAGTGTGTGAAGACAAGGGTGTCCACTTGGTTTCCTGGTTTGAGTGCATGGTGATGGCATTTACAAAGAAAGGTGCTAGTCGGGTGTGGTGGCGCATGCTTGTAATCCCAGCATTTGGGAGGCTGAGACCGGAGGATTCGGGTTCACTGCCAGCCTCAGCTACCTAGTGAGGCACTCTGCAACTTAGGGAGACCCTGTTTCAAAATAAAGAATAAAAAATAGGGCTGGGGGTGTAGCTTGGAGGAAGAATGCCCCCAGGTTCCATCCCCAGGACTGCAAAATAAATAAATAAATAAATATAAAAAAATAATGAAAAAAAAGAAATCTAATGGAAAGGGAAGAGCAGGGAGTTTATTCTGCAGAGGATGCTGAGCATTCTCTGAGCCTCAGTCCCCAGCTCTGTACTGTGATAATACCTGCCTCATGGATGAGAGGAGACAGCACCTGTGAGCACCTCCTGCAGGGTCTGGTGCATAGAAGATGCTCGATGATAGTTCCT
>PVLC010039187.1:0-14398 GCA_004027655.1 Graphiurus murinus
CCCAGCCCACCTAAGCAGAACACACCTGGAAAGAGGAGGAGCCAGCTCTCACCTGGAGCTCAACCTATCGATTACTTGGAACCTGAGAGAGAGGGGCTGGAAATGAGGACCCCGCCCTCTCATATACCCCCTGGATCTCCACGTGTTCCCTCTCTCGGCGCTTGCTCGTGATCGGGGAAACATGCCCTAGGACTTGGTCATGGGGGACCCCTGTCTCCCTTTTCCTTTTTTTCCTCTGCATCCAAGTTTTTCCTTCCCAGTTTTTTCCTTAAATTAAACCTGCCAGATGTTGTAAATGATATGTGTTAAAATTCTTTTTTTCACAATATCAAGAACCTGGATTTTATATTACCTTATTTTTGGGGTACATTCGGCACCCCATTACATTTCTTCAGAAAGACAAAAGCAAGCAACTTAGGGAAATGTGATTTGCAGTTGACTCTCGCCCAACCTCTACAGTTCTGCTTCCACCTCGGCCAGAGAAGCACATTTCCAGAGTACAAGACTAAAGGGTGTGTGGGGAAGTGAAGACAGATTTACACACATGTGGTTTGGCAGTTGGAGACAGGGTTTAGGGATGACTGTCACTGTCTGGCCAACAGGAGTGGAGATCTTTTGGAGGCCTTGAAGTGCTGGTGTGTTGTGTGGTCCATGCACTTTCACATTTATCCTCACAGCCACTCCAGGAAGTGGCAAGGGCAAGAAATAAGCCCCTTCCCCAGCTCAGGAAGCGTGGGCTCAGAGAGTCAGGCCAGGCTGGCTCTACATCAAATTAGCTCAGTAAACACATCTTGGAGGGCCTTGTTTCAGTCAGCAACCTCAGCACTGTGATCCAAACACCTGACACACAAACTTGGAGGAAGAAGAAGTTTATTTGTTCACAGTTCTGGAGGTTTCCGTCCATATACTTAGTTCATGTTACACCAGCTGCCAAGCAGGAGCCAGGGCTGAAGATCCTCAGGCCATGACAGCGGGGAGCAGAGAGCAAAGAGGGGTCATGGAAACACAGCTGGGCGGGGCCAGGACACTCACTCTACAAGGTGGCCATGCCCCCCAGGGACCCATCCCCGCCAGCCCTGCCTGGTCTGCAGTGCGTGAGGCCTGGGGGACATTTTATATCCAAACAATAACAGGCTTGCCATGGACCAGGCATGCTTCAGGTGCTGGGAGTGAAACTATTCTTTCTGCTATTTCCCCACCACCAGCCCACTGCCCTGGGAACTGGGGGACTCGGGGTGGTTGGGGACTGTCATGGCTTCCCCACACAAGTACAGGAGTAGCAACCCTCACCAGATGCATATTTCAACCAGGGGAGGCAGGACCATGTTCAGCAAGGAAGAGCCGAGGGAGCAGTCCCTGACTTGCTGACTTCCCCATCTATAAAGCTAGTTTCCTTTGTAACTGAAAATCTTTCTAAAATGCTATAAACCAGAAAGACAGATTTTATAATCACCATTTTTTTTTAATCCTAAGAGATTTCTCCTCTCTCCAAATACATGCTGTCATTGTTCTCAATTAAATGAGCTAGAGTCGGAGCAGGAAAGCGGAGCTGGCTCCCCGTCAGAGCCCTGAGGCTGATGAAAGCGTTGACTCAGTGGGTCAGAGGAACTTGTCCCCAGAGACACCATCTAAGAAGGAGCAGAGAAATGTGACTTGAACCAGGTGTCAGAAGTTCCCTTCAGCCTGTTAAATGGCTGAGGGAAGGCTGTGATCAGCAGAGGGAAGGGTTCCTGCAAGATCAAAGGCACCAAGGAGGAAGGAGCAAGAGACAATCCAAGTCAGCCGTGAATAATAAATCATTTAGTTCCTTAAGGAACAAAACACGCTAGGTCTAAAGCCAGACTGAGCACATTCAGACTGCAGCAAATATGGCAAGAAATTCTTATGTGTGTATAGGGGGGAAAGTCTAGGAAAATTACTTTATATGGTCCATAAACGTTGAGTTAAATCTCCTCTGAAATGATGAAGAAAGTGATTGGAATTAGTATTTTATAGCCAAAAGAACTCATGTTCAAGGAGGTAAATTGTTGAAACACTATAGGCAGATGAATAGAAGCCAAAAAAAAAAAAATTCCCAAATATTTTATTTCCCTGGCTTATTCATCAGAGCACATATCCTTTATCTTAAAAGATGGTTATCTAGTTGCTTTAAAGCCTGGAGAAAGATCTGAAAAATGGCCAAAGGCCTAAGCTATAAGCTCTCTTGGGGAAAGAATGGGGGAGATAAGAGGTTTTCCTATCAATGGAATACCAAGATTGACTTTCAGCTAGGAATCCAGCCAATTTATTACTTTTTTCTCATTGTGAAGAAATACTATAAATGGACACACTAAGCTCTAAAAAAAAATTGGTTAGGAGAGAAGGGGGAGAAATCAAAATCCAGTGTAGAAAGACAGGCAAGTAGGATCCATTTGCTGGGTTCTTATCCAAATCCACCTAATTATGTGTGGGGCTTGCCTGGCAGGGTACCTCAGCAGGCTGTCCTGGTGGCCAGGCCTGGCCTGCACCCAAGTAACAGGGCACCAAATCAGCCTGATTCTCTCTCCTGGTGCCCAAAGGAGACCCCTCCACAAATCCAAGTGTCCCCTTCTTTTTATGGTTGCTCCTGCAGGAGCCTGTCTGATCCCCAACTGTTCTTTGTTCCTGAGCAGGCACAGCTAAACGGTCCCTCCTCCTGTCCTCAGCCCCACCCAGAAGATCATATTTAGTTGTTTGTAACTCACTCAGCTCTGCTTTCTGCACCAAGAATAGTATTTTAGAGAAAAGAGTATATATAGTACTTTGTGGCCTATACAGAAACATCTGGAAAGGTTTGTCCACCCCAGTCTTGTTCCTCTTTTCCAAGCAAGCACAAACAGAGAGGGACTTTCTTAACTAGGGTGACAGGTTAAAGGGGTCATCTTTTTCCTGCTTTTTCTCTCTTCCCTACTTCTGTTTCCCTCCCAGCCCCACCCTAAGACAGCAAGTAAAAGGGGAGCTGGCGGTCCATGACATCATCTCCTCCCGCTGAGCGCCTCCAGGATGCGGGAAGATGCTCACTGCAGGGTGGGAGTCTCGGCACAGGCAGGTTCCCAGGGTCTGGACGGTGCCCATGGCTCACCCCTCCTCTTCCTCTATGTCAATCCACCCCTTCTCCTCTGCCAAGCCAGCTGTCTGCACCTGGACATCCTTGTCATTCTACTCCCTCACTCTGCCTGGCCAGAGGCCAGGTTGGCAGGGTCCCTGCTGGGGTCTGCGCAGCACTGAGGGCAGCCAGCTGGAGTTGGGTGGGGGTGGGGGAGACTCTCCCGGGCCTCTCTGCAGGCCCCATGAGTGCCTGGAGCATCAACCCTGCTCTAGCCTCACCTAGCTTTTTACCCAGCATAAGCTAATCTTCAGGCTTCCAAAAAGCTTCCGAGCAGTCGCTGTCACCAAACAAATATGCCTATTCAAAGTGTCTCTGTTCACAAACATAGTAGTTTGGGTCTATATGGATAGGCGTAGCTATTGATCAAAGTTGATGTTGCCATTATCTTTAAACAATGTTTTAAATAGTCAACCAAAACTGTGGATTTTTTTCCCCAGTAATCTTCAATTCATCTAAGATTCTGAGAGCCTCCAAAGTTTATTCAGTCACTCAAAGATCTTCACAGAGCCACACTTTCTGGGTTCCAGAATTACACCGTAGTTCACGTTGTAACAGCACCCCCAGTCCAGGTGTCCTTGTGTTTGGGCTCCTTGGGTCAGAAGCAACAGAAAACAAATCTGACTGCTGACGCTGGAAGAAGGAATGTTATTGAATGATACTTGAACAGCTCACAGAAGCAAGGAGAGACTGGGAAGGAGCAAGGTGGCATCGAGGACCAGTGGGTGCCCTGGGAATTATCACAAATGTAGTGGTTTTGTTGTGGGATAACCCGGTCCCACTCGTGGGTCCTTGGCCTCCGTGATAAAAAGAATTTTAACACATGCCAGTCAGGAACAAAAAGTAGGAATTTATTTAGGAAAATAAGGGAATGGGGGAGAAAAACAGGTGATCGGAAATCTTCCTGGCCAGATGCGAGCATGAGGGCAAGAGTGAGCTCACTGAAAACGTTTTCTTTTATATGCTTTTAAGAGGGGTGGGCACAGAAGAAGTCTGGACCTCCGCCTTCTTCAGGTATAGGTGGGCAATAGGTGGGCGTTCCAAGTTGGGCCCTCCTCTTCCTCAGGTTTCAAGATGGGTCTGCCCTTGGCTGTGAATTTCCGGTGTCCTTGGTCCTGACTCTTAGGTGGGGGGCAGGGCCTAAGGAACTTCCAAAGGTGGAGTAGAGGCTGCAGCGCTTCAGTTCCAGGTTTTTATATTAAAGTGATATTTTTACTTTTCCTTCCCATTTGTCTCCTTCCTGCCTACTTATTTCTTCTATCCTACATCATTTCGAAGCAATGTGCATTTCTTAGCTCACTGTTGTGTGGATAGGAGCCTGGTGTGGCTCAACTGAATTCTCAACTCAGATTTTTCCCAAGGCCAGAATAAAATGTCAGCCATGCTAGGCTCTTCTCTGGAAGCTCTGGAGAAGAAACCACTTCTAAGTACATGTAGGTTGTTGGCTGAATCCAATTTCTTGTAACTGTAGAACTAAGGTCCCTGCTTCCTCGCTGGTTGTCAGCCAAGGGCCCCAGCCAACTCCTAGATACCACTGCAGTTTCCTTCACACAGCCTCTCCATTTTCAAGTTAGCAGTGGCGAGCCAAAGACCACTCACACTTCTAATCTCTGTGACTTCCCCTGGTGCTTTTGAGGGCCCAAGGGAGCCCATCAGACTCGCTCAGGGAATCTTTTTTGTTGTTGTTGTTTTGTTTTGTTTTGTTTTATTGACAGTACTAGGGATCAAACCCAGGGGAATTCTACCTCTGCTACACTACCAGCCCTATTTTTTTTTTGAAACAAGGTCTCACTAAGTTGCTGAGAACCTCATTTAGTTGCTGAGGCTGGCCTCGAATGTGCAATCCTTTCTGTCTTAGCCTCTCAAATCCTGGGATACAGGCGTGCACCACCACGCCTGGCTGTAATCTCGATATTTTAAGGTCCACTATGCCATGTGACGTAACAATCATGATAGTGATAGCTCATCGTCTCATGACACTACAGGTAGAGGAGGTAGAGATTCTGCTTGCCACTGTGACTCAGCTGCAGTGATGTTTAGTACCTGTCCATATGTTTCACATTTCAAAGTCTCAGGAAAAATATCTGATTGGTCCATTTGGGTCAGGGGTCCACCCCCAATTGATCAGCTATGCCCAGGGGACAAGGTTATATAAAGTACATGTCAGCACCTGATATCAGCACATGGACATTGTTGGCTCTTTTGAGAGGGGAAGATTGTTGGGAGAAGAGCAAAGATCACAGGAGGAATCCCTCTTGAAGAGGAAGCAAGGGTCATGAGGAGAGCCCCATCAGACAAGCCGGAGGAAAGCAGAGAGGAGCAGGAGCCTGGCTCAGGTGCTCATATGTTTGTCTTTGTGTTTTCTATCTGGGTTAAAAATCTGTGGAGTTGACACTCTTGCAAAATAGAACCGTGACTTTGTTGGTTAACAAATAGGTTTCTGAGAATTGTAGTTTTTCCTCTAAGAAGTTTAGCCTCACTCTCACAAGCCAAGTCAGTCAAAAGCAAGCCAGACCAGGTAGAAAAGCTCTGGATTTATTAGAGTACTTTTAGACCTTTTTGCCACTCTCAAGAAAACCAGGATGCAGGGAACATCATCTTCCTGGTTTGAAAGATTAAAAAGTGAGGCTCCTGCCGGATGTGATGGCACATGCCTATAATCCCAGTACTTGGGAGGCTGAGACAGGAGGATTGCAGGTTTGAAGTCAGCCTCAACAACTTAGCAAGGCTGACAGCAACTTAGCAAGACCCTGTTTCCAAATAAAATAGGACTAGGGGTATATTTCAGAGGTAGAATGCCCCTTGGTTCAAATTCTAACACCACAAAAAAAAGAAAGAAAGAAAGAAAGAAAGAAAGAAAGAAAGAAAGAAAGAAAGAAAGAAAGAAAGAAAGAAAGAAAAACGAGGCCCCTAGCTTCCAGCCAGGCTCCAGGAGGAAAGGCCTTGGGCATTCCTCGCTAGATGCTTTTTCTTGTGGTAATGGTGACAAATGAATGCCTCACTTTTGTGTAGTAGCACCTTATACTTTTCAGGGTAAGAAGACATCATTGAATTTTATGCCTTGTTAGAGTCATTTGGGGAAATGTACAGTTGGCTGTATATTTATCAAGGGCCCACTTTGTGCAGTTTAGCAGGAGAAGCAAAGGGAAGGAGTGGGACAGTGGAGGACAGAACCCAGACGGCTGCCACTGAGTTTTATTTAAGATAACACAGATCCTTTCCACAAGCAGCGACACAAAACCTCTAAAATCACAAAGTCAAAATTAAATTCATTTGATTCACTTTAAAAGTGTCCGTCACACTATACATCATGGTTATGAAGTTAAAGGGAATCAAAGCGCCAAGAACGGTGAGAGTGACTTTTTCTACCTCGCTTCTGCTCTCTCCACTCATCTGTTTTTTCCCTGCGCCATTACTCTTACACAGAGCGTATGCCCTCATTCCTTTAAACTGTTTCCTTCCTGTCTTCAAAACACTCCTGAAATGAGCCAAGTGCAGTGGTGACACACAACTGTTATCCCAGTACTTGGGAGGCTGAGACAGGAGTATCGCGGGTTCCAAGGCAGCCACAGCAACTTAAAGAGACCCTCAGCAACTTAGCAAGACCCTGTTTCAGAATAAAAAATAAAAAGGACTAAGGATGTAGCTCAGAGGTAGAACACCCCTGAATTTAATTCTCAATACAATAACAACAACAAAAACAAACAAACAAAAAACTCCTGAAATGATCTACTCCTTCCTAGACCTCCTTCTGCCTGTGAATTCTCTATTATTCTCACTTCCCCAGTTCTTATCTGAGTACTAATCATAAGTCACACAGCAAGAAAATAAAATGTCATCTTACCTTCAGTAAGAAATATATCAGCTCCCCAGCCTATGAGATGACCAGAGGGTACTGGAAATGCCTTCACCAAAACTGGGTGCATATTTTTTTTTTCAGTACTGGGGATTGAACTCAGGGGCATTCTACCTCCCAGCTCTATCCCCAGCCCTATTTTTATTCTTTATTTTGAAACAGGTTCTCACTAAGTTGCGGATGCCTCACTAAGTAGCCAAGGCTGGCCACGAACCTGGATCCTCCGGTCTCCGTCTCCCAAATGCTGGGATTACAAGCATGCTCCACCAACGCCCGGACATAGTTTGTTTTGTATCCCAATTTCAGAGACAAAAAAAAAAAATCATTTCATGTCATTAGTTTGTAGTGATCTGACCTAGTGGTCATATCAGAAGATGCAATGCAGCCTGAATAATTTACAGTTAGGTTTATTTACTGAAGTTTGCATTCTCTCATATGATCAATTGTTAAGAATTCCATGGACACTGGAACAGTACGGGCCTGCTATTTTTCCATACAAACTTTTTTGTATGGCTTATTGAGTATTCTATTCAAGTTCTCTAAATTCTGTTTTTAAGTCTATTTTACTCTCTCAAAGACATTAAAATTTTAATTGTAGCAAAATACCCACAACATAAAATTTACCATCTTCGCCCTTCTTAAGTGCACAGTTAAGTGGTGTTAAGTACATTCGCATAGTTGTGCTACGTCACTACCATCCATCCACAGAAGAATTTTTACCTTGCAAAACTAAAACTCTGAACCTATCAAATAATGATTCATTAACCCCTTCCCTCGGTTCCTGGTAACCACCACTCCACTGTGTCTATGAATTTGTCTACTATGGTTACCACATTAAGTTGAATCATACAATATTTGTCCTTTTGTGACTGACATTTCATTTAACATAAGGTCTTCGAGGTTCATTTATATTGCAGTATGTGTCATAATTTCATTCCTTGTTAAGTATAAATAGTATTTCATGTATGTATGTGGCATGATTTGTTTACTCATTCATCTATCAATTGACGTTTGGATTACTTTCACCTTTTAGCTATGCAAATCTCTGCTTTTAATTCTTCTCTAAAAATATTCAGAAAAGAAACTGAACAGGTTCCAGTTTTCTCACATCTTTGCCAACAGTTGTTATTTTATACATTAGCTATCCCAGTGGAAATGAAGTGCTATTGCATTACAATGGTCTGTCAAGGACCTTTTAAGAGGTATATTAAAATTCACTATAATTGTTTTTTATTTTTGTACTCAAGTAAAAAATTGTGCTTTATATATTGGATATTATTTTGTTCATAACAGTTAATAGCTATTATGTATTCACTGGGTTTTTTTTTTTTTTTTTTTTTATCTTATTGCCTGGCCAACAACCCTGATTGCCTGAAAAGTCGCTTCTTACATCTCAGCAGAGATTAAGACAGGTGTTCACTTTGCTGCTCGATTCCCTCTGACCGTCTTTCGTTCATTATCTACATCAAATATAAATTAATAGAAGCACAGCCTTGTGAAAGGCTGCCACATATCAGCTAAACCCTACAACATCAGGAAATTAGGTTGTCTACAGTTAAGCCATCAGTCCCTCTAAATCCACGTAAAGATGTGAGCACAGTCAGACCTTGGGCGAAGTCCTCAAAATGCAGCTGTCAATAAGATACATACAGGGTCCCACTCTCATGGGTGTTACAGGGGAGAAGACAGACTAAATAAATAACCACAGATAAGCTGAGTTCTACAAGAGGAGTGCAGGGGATTCAGTAACACCTAACAGAAAGACAGAGCTTGGTTGTCCCTTGGATCCAGAGAAGCCATCCTTGAGGAAGTTATATGTTAATCAATACAGAAAGAATCAGTTGTTCGATCAGCTATTGAAGAGCCATTGAAGATTTTCAATCTAGCTCCAGAGAGCTAGATTGAAGTCATTTTAAATCTTGCTCTGTTGCCAGGCATGGTAGTACACTCCTGTAATCCTAGTACTTGGGAGGCTGAGATAGGAGGATTGAAGGTTCGAGGATAGGTTTGGTAAGTTAGCAAGACTCTTCAGCAACCTAGCAAGACCCTGCTTCAAAATAAAAAATAAAAAGGGCTAGAGTATAACTCAAGAGGTAGAATGCCTTTGGGTTCAATCCCCAGTACCACACAAAAACAAACAAGCAAACAAACAAAGAAACAAACAAAAACCCTGCAATCCTGTTCTGTCACCTTTTAGCTTAAGGGCTATTTTGAAATGAATGTTTGTGCCCGACTCCCACCTTCCACCAAATTCATATGTTGAAATCCTAACCCCTAATGTGGAGAGGTGATCAGATCATGAGGATGGGGCCCTCATGAACGGAATTAGTGCCCTTGTAAGAAGAAACACAAGAGAGGTGATTTCTCTCTCTACCTCGGCAAGACGCAGGAAGCTGGCCATCTGCAAACCAGAAAGAGGCCATCGTCAGACATGGGAGGCGCTGGCATCCTGATCACAGACTTCTCAGCCTCAGATTGTTGTGTGAGCCACTCAGCCTATGGCTGTTACAGAAGCCTGCCCTAACACAGACAAGGACTGGAGGCAAGTTGTTTTACTTCTCTACAAGTAACGGCTGGTAGAGTTGATTGAAACATACATCAGTCTCTGGCCTAGAGAAAGTACTCATTAAATACTTATTACTCAATGAACAAATGTGCCTTGTACTGTGCTGAGAGTGCAATGATAGAAACAGACATAGTCATTGCCTTCATTACACCTATCAATTACACCTTAATAGGAAATGGACTTCCAGAAAGACTTGACAGTTCTTACCTAAAGCCCCCAAATGCTCCTACACTTTTACTCAATAATTACATGTCTAGAAATTTATCATGAAGAAATAAACACTAAGTGTTGTGTACAAGGTTTTTAGCTATTTCTTATCCTGAAAAGTTGAGAGCAACTGAGTGTCCTGCGGGAAAATAATTAAGTTATAACACAGCCCACATGATGTGATGTCGTGTGAACAGTAAGAAGATGTGGTCAAAACTCTATTTACTGACATGAGGTGAGATTTAGTATCACATGTGTGAATATCTTTGGCTAATAACATGGTCTAGAAGGAAGAGTGGAAGTATTTGAGCCAGGGTATTAGCAGTAATTGTTTTCAGCTGCCTATGACAGCTAGGAACCTTTAGAAACCAACCCTGGCAAACATGGAGAGAGGAAAAGAATTTTCTGAAAGTTGCTAGAGCAACTCAGAGAAAGGAAGGAAAAGTTAAACAACCAGGCTTTGGCAGGACAGGAACCAGGTGGATCTGACATCCAGAAATAAGAGGACAGTCTCTGTTAGGCTGTGTCACTGATAAAAGTCAACTTAGTCCATGTGTATGTGTTCCTCTGCTTCCAACCCACTCACCCACTCAGATTCCAATCTCCAAGACAGAGAGTCTGTATTGGCCCATCCTAGGCCACTGTGATTGGCAGTAGCAGCAATACTGCCTGTGGCGGGAGAGCTGCAGTGGCCCAGGAAGAAGCCAGGGAAAGGTGAAATCAGTAGGTGTCCACTATAAATAGGAATTTAGGTACAGTACTTCCTTTTTTCTTTATTCATTTGTAGTGTTTTAATCCTCTGTAATAGAAAGATTTTTTTATAACAAAGAAATTTTTCTTGTTTAATTGTAAAATCCCATCCTCATGACCTTCACCCATATACCTACTTATCCACATGAATTATTTGTGATTATTCACTATTATTATAATAATATACTGAATACATAACACTCCAAATAAGCCCAATAGCACTGCATTTTAAAAATATAATAGCAAATAGATTCTTGAATTATTACTTAATGTTAGAGCATATTTTGCAAAATAATCACTAAAAATTATAGCAAGCATTTTACCAAGCAATTGCTCTGTGTCAGAGAGCAGACTCAGTCCTTTGCTTACATCATGTTACATTAATGTAAAATACATGATTTGATACAGTAACATTTTCCTTCTTTAGCAAAGCACTCTTGCTAGATTCTATCTTTTCTGAAAAACAGATTGCTTCTCTTCCAATAACCTCAGAGCATTCCATTCATATCACATATTCCATATAAACTCTTTCTCCCTAAATCCCTAAGAGCCAAACACAGGATGGGATATTATCTTTCTATAGAGTTGAGAAAACTATAGAGATGTAATTTCCTCAAAATCACACAACTATCAGAGCAATTGATCATCTCATTTATTGTGCTGAGGGCATTGAGAGCAATTCTCTCTCCCCCACCCCACTAGAGATTGAACTCAGGGGGCATTCTACCTCTGAGCTACACCCCCAGCCCTATTTTATTTTTATTTTGAAACAGGGTCTCACCTAGTTGCTGAGTGTCTTGCTAAGTTCCCTAGGTTGACATTGAACATGCAATCCTCCTGTCTTATCCTCCTGGGATTACAGGCATAGGCCACCACCCTTGGCTACAATTTTCTTATTTTGTGGTCCTACTTTGTGTCAGGCTTTCCTGGAGGGAACCAAAGACTAATTCAGTCCTGCACACCCATACTGCATGCCCAGGATGTGTTAGGTGCTGAAACAAGAAGGACCCTGGCCCACACCTCATGACGCCTGCCCTCAGGAGTTTACAGCTTGATGAGTAAACATGGGAGCATTTGCAAACAAGGCATTCAGTTTAAGAAGTAGAAGTGAAAACTGTTTGATGAATTTGAATATGCATGAAAATACTGAGATGAGAACAAAAATACACAGATACCTGTAGTCCAAACAAAGTCAGGAGAGGATCAAAGTACAAGTTGAGCATTCCTTATCCAAAATGCTTAGGGCCAACAGTGTTTGGGATTTTAGATTTTTTATTTTTCAGATTTCAGAATATCTGCATATACCTCATGAGATATTTTAGGAGTGGGACCCAGGTCTAAATACAAAATTCATTCATGTTTCATACATACTTCATATGCAAAGCCTAAAAGAAATTTGTATAATATTTTTAGTGTGCCTGCATTTTTATTACCACTGTTACATGAAGTCAGATGTGAAATTTTCCTCTCATGGAGTCATGCTGGTGCTCAAAAAAGGCTCAGCTTTTGGATATTTGGATTAAGGATGCTCAACGTGTAACATATTAAGCATGAAGAAATCAGGGACCTGAGTTCACAGGCAGATAGGAGAATACTGCCTAAGCCTGGATAAGAGTAAGATAACACACACACAGAGTTTTATCTTTTTTGCTCTCAAAATGTGCTACCCTTTGAGGAAAGACTCTCCAGGTCTAGTGTCAGTGAACACGTTTTCAATGGCATCTCCATAACAAATTTGCAAAATTCCCACCATTCTCCAGACCTCATGGAACCAGTCTCCATTTGTTCAAGACTGATAATGGGTAAAACAGTACAGCTGCTGCAGAAAATGACATGAAGTTTCCTCAAAAAAAATTAAAAATAAAATTAACTGTATATTAATTAAAGTAAATAAATAAAATAAATAAATTACTATATATTAATTAAAATAAATACATTAAAATAGAATTACTATATATAGATATATCTATAGATATCTATAGATATATCTCTATAGATAGATAGATAGATATCTATATAGAGAGAGATATATAGATATAGCAATTCTACTTCTGGATATATACCTGTAATGGTTTGGATTTAGAATATCCCCCTATCCCTCATGGAAACAAGGTAGCAATGTTGGAAGGGGGGCTTGGTTGCTAAGCTCCCTTCTCTCTCTCTCTCTCTCTCTCTCCTCTTAGCCTCCATGATGTGAGAGTGGGGCCTTAGGCTATCCCTCTCTCTTCTTCCGGACACCATGCACTGAGCTCCACAGACCCGGCCTCACATGGACTAAACCCTGAAATCTCCAAACACTGTGAGAAAATAAATCTTCCTTCCTCTAAATTGTGTGTAGTCAGTTGTTTTAGATCACAGCAGTGAGAATATTGACCAAGACAATACCCAAAGGAATTGAAAGCAGAAACTTGAAGATATTTGTATACCTGTGTTCATACCAGCATTACTCACAACAGCCAAAAGGTGGAAACCCAAATGCCCATCAACATGTGAATAGATAAACTAAATGTGTTATTTTTATTTTTTTTTTTGGCGGTACTGGGGATTGAACTCAGGGGCTTTCTGCCTCCGAGCTACACCCCCAGCCCTATTTTTTTTTATTCTTTATTTTGAAACCGAGTCTCACTAAGTTGCGGAGTGTCTCACTAGGTAGCTGAGGCTGGCCGCGAACCCGGATCCTCCGGTTTCAGCCTCCCGAATGCTGGGATTACAAGCATGCGCCACCACGCCCGGCTCTAAATGTGTTATTCAGACAATGAACTATTGCTAATCCTTAAAAAACAGTGAGATCATGATACATGCTACAACATGGATGAACCTTGAACACATTATGCTGTGAAATAAATCAATCATAAAAGGACAAATACTTCATGATTCCACACATATGAGAGATGTATATAAGCTAGCTACATTCATAGAGACAAAGGGTAGAATGATAATTTTTTCCAAGGGCTAGAGATGGAGGTAATGGGTAGTCATTGTTCAACAGATACAGAATTTCCGGTTGGGATGATGAAATAGTTCTGGAAAGGGGCAGTGGTGATGGTTGTGCAACAATATGAATGAACTCAATGTGATTGAACTATAGACTTTAAAAATAATTAAAATGTTGAGTTTTATGTTATGTGTATTTTACTACAATAAAGAAAAGTTTAAAACAAAACTAATAGAGGGATCACAAATGAACTTGATGCTTCTATATCAGAAAGAAAAGCCACTTTGACCTCCAGTACCCAAGAGCTAACTAACTCAGAATGCATCTTAGAGAGTACATCACAACCATCTAAGTTCAGCCTACTCTATTGTTGACTCGATATTTTTCTCTAACTTATTTTTTTTTTAGCATGGATTTTTATACATTTCTCGGGTACAACAGGGTTAATCACACATTTTTGTTGGGTACAAGCTAGTACAGGTAAAGACATCCATGCACATATTTCTCATTAACCCTTCCCCAATTCCCACACACCCTCCCCCTATCTCCTGGTCAGTTTAGTGATTGACTTTGATGTGATCTTGTAAGTACATCATGCTCATTAGGGTGTCCCCCCCCTCCTCCCGTTACCTTCCATTAAGTCAAATTTTTTGTTCACCTAAGAATTCTCCTTCACCTGGAGTCCCTCTTATGTCCCATTTTCTCCCTAGCTTCCACATATTAGGGAGAACATTTGATTTTTAACTTTTTGTGACTGACTAATCTCACTTAACATAATGTTTTCCAGTTCCCTCCATTTCCTTGTAAATAACATGATTTTGTTCTTCTTTATGGCTGAGTAAAATTCCATTGTGTACATATCCCATAGTTTTGTAATCCATTCATCTGTTGTTGGACATCTTGGCTGGTTCCATAGTTTGGCAATTGTAAACTGTGCAGCTATAAACATAGATACACATG
>PVLC010039188.1:0-14393 GCA_004027655.1 Graphiurus murinus
TTGGCGGTACTGGGGATTGAACTCAGGGGCATTCTACCTCCGAGCTATACCCCCAGTCCCATTTTTTATTCTTTATTTTGAAACCGAGTCTCACTAAGTTGCGGAGTGCCTCACTAGGTAGCTGAGGCTGGCCGCGAACCCGGATCCTCCGGTCTCAGCCTCCCGAATGCTGGGATTACAAGCGTGCGCCACCACGCCCAGCAGATTTCAAATATTTTTCTCTCATAAAACGGCACAAATTATGAGTGTTTATATATGTAACACAATGACAAGAAGTGAAAAATTGTATGCCTTAGTATTAGAAATCTAAGCGTGTTTTCAATACACAAAAGAAATTAAAGCCATCCATGCAATTTTCATTCAGAGAACCTGGTGCAACTTTGAAGAAAAACATCCATCTCAAGAAAACTGAAAGCATATATAACTGGACCCAGGGAGTATGGAGTCACATTGTTAATGGTATCTTTTCGAACCTAACTTAGAACAAGAATCTGATGTAGAGATCAAGTAGAAGTCTTATGTATTACCCTGACAATAACTTTATCCAATTATTTTAATTTCTAAACTCGGGAAATATAGTTATCAGTCATCCCAAAATGAATATATGATTAATTCACCCAGCATTGTAAGGTGTTCAATTAGATATATACAGAAAACAGAGGAATACATAAACAATAGACTTGCACTGGATTCATTAATATGCTGGTGTTATCTAATGTGCTGAGTGCATAATATTACCTAGAATGGATTATACCAAGACAAAAAAATTAAACTAAGAAGCAATTATGGCAAAAACAAAACAAAATAAGACAAAAAATAGTTAAGTTACTAATGGAAACTACTGATCAGGAAATATATCTGATGCAAATAGAGGTTGTATTCTTTACTGTTGAAAATGTTAAGTAATTAGACTTGAATAAGAAGTGGGATAAAGGTTTAGGTAATTTTTATCAGAAAGAAAATCCATTCTAAAAAGCAAAAGGGATATAAGTATTGAGATAATCTCTTTTTCTGTGCTAGAATTAATTACAGGTATTAAGAAAGTTAATTCAGGAGAAAAAATAAGAGCAGCATGAGAAAGAATTGCAGAGGTTTTTTTTTTTTTTTTTTTGCGGTACTGGGGATTGAACTCAGGGGCTAATACCCCCAGCCCTATTTTTTATTCTTTATTTTGAAACAGGGTCTCAGTTGCAGAGGGCCTCACTAGGTAGCTGAGGCTGGTCGCAAACCCGGACCCTCCTGTCTCAGCCTCGCAAATGCTGGGATTACAAGTGTGCCCCACCAAGCCCGGCTGAATTGCAGAGTTTTTATATTTGTTTGATAACAAAAAGAAAGAAGAAAGAGTAAACTGACTGGCAGGCAAAACTCCTAGGTGCCTCATTGGGGGGACTTCCTTTATTTTGTAGATGTAATGAGAACATGCTTCGTTCAGATGAATCAAACAGCAGTTTCTGAGAGAGCAGTATCTTTTGGAATTATCTGGTGCTCAGCCTGTAGTAATCATTAAATGATATGAGAATTTGGACTCAAGTAATGATGGAAAGAGCTGGCAAGCTTGAGAATTCTAGGTGTTATGGTCAGGTAAAGAGTGCCTCCTGAAGAGCTTATGTGTTAATGTTCAGGGTTAACATGCTTTGGTCATGGGAGTTGTAATCTCATCATTGTAATGGAATTATCTGAGTGGTAACCTGGACCCAGCTGGTGGGATTTGACCAGAGAAAGTGGGTCCCTGGGAGTGTGGCCTTGGAAATTGTGCCTGTTTCTTTGAATTCCCTTACTTGCTTGCTCTCTCTTGCTTCTGCACTCTGTGATGTGAGAAGAGCCTGTGTGCTTTTCCTATCTCTTCTTCTGGCCTCCATGGTCTGAGTTTCAACTCAGCAACCTGGCTGCACAAGGACTAAATTCCAAGAATTCCAAAAGAAAAGAACAAACCTGTGAGCAAATATATCTTCTTTCCACTAAGTTATGTGGTCACGTTTACTAGGATACAGCAGTGAGGAGTTCGACTAAGACACTAGGATTTTGGCTCACTATGTTATCTCATATATGTTCACAGTCAGAGTAAAGAGAATAAGTATTCATAAGCCTGAATTTCCACACCTACTTCTTTCAGTTCCATTGATGCATGGAGGAAAACCTTAAAACTAGGAATGAAAAAGTTACTGAAAACTTTTATGCCTTGGTTTTGGATGCAGACAATTTTAGGATGTTACAGCCAAAAAAAAATGAAGGAAAAAAGAGAAGTCATACAAAAAGGAAACTGAAAGCAGAATCATCTGAGGAGAAAGAGATGGATAGAATCAAGGAAGAAAAAGTTTATATGTTCAAAGAGAGAGTAGTCAACGGAGACAAATGCAACAGGAAAAAATTAAATTCTTGTTTGGGTCTAGAGATGTGTAAATTATCATTGAATATTTCGAGACACAATTAGGGAATTGGGAGTGGGGAATAATAGGCTGCTGAAAACATATTATAACCTAAAACTAGGATTAAGAAGTGCATGTGAATAAAATAAATTTTATGCACAGTAAATTAGAATCATCATTGTAAGAAGTTCAAGTGAGAAGGAAAAGAAAAAAGTGCAGCAGAGATTCTCAAGAGATAGCAGTCTAGTTAGGTCTTTATCTACAACTGTCATTTGTTGCCTTGAAATGAATTTAGGAAACACATACCCAGAATGTTATAGGATAATTTTCGAACTATTGTTAAAATCCAAAATAACTCAAATGCATAATTAAAAAAGATAATGATAGAGTAAATAGACTCTTCTTTATAACATCATATACTTTTTAATTTTGCTATATCTGAAAGTAATATGAGTTTTTTTTTTAAAAAATGGGAAATATACAGAAGCATAAAGAAAAAAATCATTGCAGCATTGCAAGCTCTCTAAAGGAGAGTAACAATTATTACTAACTTAATATATTTTACTCACTCCTTTTTTTGAGAGGAGTGTGAATTAATGTGAATATGTGTTTATATTTGCTAAAAATTAAGACTACATTATACATTGATGCATAATGCTATTTCATTTATAATCACATAAGTATTTTATAAGTAAAATTTTAAAGACTGAACAATTGTATTCTATCATATTGCTCTCATAAAATAGCACTTTATAATTATCTTGGTATTGGTCATATGTAATATGTTTTACCCATTATTTCTGGTTAGTTTGAGTTAGAATCCTTGAGTTACTGATAAAGAGTAGTAAAAATTAAAGTTTCTGATGGATTTCTATTTTTCACCTAAGTTATAGTTAATATTATAATTTCCATTTTACCCTTTACTTTCAGTTTCTTTGTCTTAAAATGATAAATATGTTTAATATTATTGAAATCTAAATATTAAAAGTATCACAGCTTTAGAATAGTATTTTGTTTATAACTTCAGATCTTCATTATTTTATTTATTTTTTGTGTGTATGTCTGGTACCAAAATGGAGTATTGGAGCCTTCTACCTCTGGGCTACACCCCCAAACAACTATTTTATATTTTATTTGGAAACAAGGACTCGCTAAGTTGCTGAGGCTGGCTTCGAATCTGTGATCCTCCTGTCTCAACCTCCCAAGTACTGGGATTACAGGAGTGCAACACCATGCTCAGCTCATTTTTATAATGTAAATGTTTATATGCATTTAACTTTTAGTTAATATTACACCTTTCTTTCTTACTTTTAAAAATTTGTAAGAACACAAACCTTCACTATTATTTCCCTCCTATGTCATTAATCTTTGGATTTTTAGATTTTACTGTATTAACTCACTGTCTTTAATATATGTATAAACTATCTCCTTCTGTATCAGAAGTCTGAATTTTATTGTGCCTTGTTATGTATACACATTGATATTTTTGTGTAGTAGTAAGATTTTTCTCTTATAGAATTTCTGTATCAGTGTTATTTATAGAACATCTTTCAAATAACTATTGGTTTACATTTACATTTTCTTTAGATTTTACGTTAAGTTTCATATCTTCTGAAGAAAGTTTTTCTCTTTATTTTCTCCTAAGCTATTTTACCATGAATTTTATTAAACAAATCCCTACTCTTCAGCGATTTTTCTGTAAAGCACATTATTAAAGTATATTTGCAAACAAATGTCCATTGTTACCATTTTTACAGCAAGTTAAATAAGTATAACTCAGTGGTTTCTACAGTCTCACATTCCTTTATTAAAAGGCATTCAATTTTTCCTTTTAGAGCTGCACTGTGAGAATGGCACTTGCCATGACTGTAGAACCATACAACATGCCTGACAGTGCTAGTGAGGGCTTGGGCTAACCTGCAGTGTCCTTTCATCTGTATATAAAGCAAGATGCAATAAAATATCTTTGGGGGTTGCAAATGATACATGTATGTTTCAAAGTGTGTACCATCTACAATATCAGAAATATATATGACAACTATACTTTTCTTGCTTCTTATATAGATTTCAAAAACAGAATTATCACAAAAGGACTAAGGACTTGTTTCTTGGTGGAGAGAAGATGCAGAAAACACTTCCTTGATATCTTCATTAAAACAGAAGAAAAACAATTTGCAATGATTTACTTCTTATCAAATCTCAAAATTCCAAAATCATGGTCCAAAAAATGGTTCAGATGGAATATTACTATCTAAAACTAATAGCAATACATCAGTAGTTACAAGAAGTTGCTAGTTATTTTTATTTATCAGGCATTTAACTATCAGCAATCCTATGAGATTATTATCTTTTGTGCTATAGGAAAATAACCCTCAGGGTTGAAATAACTTGTCAAGGGCACAGGGATGATGGTAGAATCAGTTCTCTTTAAATCTAAGGTTTTCTCAGTTACAGCTGATGACCTTAACCACCTCTTGTGTTGAGTCATTCATGTTAACAATCATTATTGATAAAGAATATTTAGTCAGAACAAAGTCTAATTAATTTTATTTCATGTCCATTTAAAGGTATTAGGCTGAGTTTGTTGGCATATGCTTGAAATCTCAATATTTTGGAGATTGATACAGAAGGGTCACTGGTTTGAGGAGAGTCTCAGCAACTTAATGAGACCTTCAGCGACTCAGTGAGACCTTGTTTTAAAACAAACAAACAAACAAAAAATAGGCTGGGGATATAACTCAGAGGTAGAACAACTCTGAGGTCAATCCTTCAATCCCCATTAACACACACACACACACACACACACACACACACACACACACACACACACACACACATTGTTACCCAGTGTTAGGGTTGGGATATAAAATGAATCCTGGAAAAGATCAAGTATGGGCAATGAAAAATGTTCAGAGGTAAAATTATTGAATCAGGGCTCTAATCTCATCAGCAGATAAATCCATTTATGGATTAATGTTTTGAATGGATTTACTGGGTGGTAGCTGTAGGCAGGTGAGGCACGGCTGCAGGAGGTGGGTCACTGGGACATGGCGTTCAGCAGTCTATGTGCCCCTGGCCACTTCCTGTTTCTCTCTCTGCCTCTGGATGCCATGACTTGAGGAACTATCCTCCACTATCTCTGCTGCTACCATGATGTTTCTACCTTGGAGCCTGACTATTCACTAAACTCTCTAAAACTGAGCCAGAATAAAATTTTCTTGTTCTAGTTGGTTTTGCTGTGAATTTTGGCCACAGTGACAACAAAGCTACCTAAAACAACTAGGAGTTGACTTTTTTGAAGTCTTTCTAATTTTTTAATCATTTCAAGTATTTCCTTGAATTGGGGTCCATATTCCTATGGCAAATGGTACCTGGGTAATTTAGAATCTACCCACATATACCTGAATGTTGAGTTAGAAGGACTTATATCTAAGCTGTATGAGGGAAGCAAATAACATCCATTGCTGGTACAATTGTATGTTTTAGAATACAAATCACTTAATTTACTAGAGTCAAGAAAGTGCTATTAATAATTATACTAGGTTAGGAGTCATGAACCAAGACTGTGTAGGACAAAATGGGACATATGGCCACTACTCTGCTCATAAAATTACACCTTGAGAGGTCATTCCAAACATACAATTTATAGAGCATTCCATACTTCTCACTTTACACATGCATAATAAAATAAATATGCTAAACTAGAATGTGTTTTTTTGTTTTTTTTTTTTTTTTCTGAACCTACTATAGAACAGTGACAGGCGGGGATTGAATAGAAGGCAGTGTACTGAAAGCTGAACTTTTTATAAAATAATAATGAAAATGCCATGAATAAAAATATATGAAATAGTGTATCCTAGATAAAGCAGCAAGCTGAGAAAAAAATTATACTGTTAAATATTCTGGAAATGAGGGATGAATAAAAGTGAATTAACTATCCAACTGAAAAATTTAGAAAAATAAAACTAGAAAAAATAAAAGTCAATAAATTATAAAGATAGAAAACATCTATAATTTACAAAACAGGACTATAAAAGAACTGATAAGTAATACTTTAAGAAAAAATATAAAATGTGAGGAAAGGACAGGATATTTTGCTGGAGTTCACATTTGATTGCAGATTATCAAGGAAGCTTCATATTGCATGTAGACACTAGGTATCATCCCCATAACTAAGTAATTAGACCTAGAGCCACTGAAATTTTTATAAAATAATAATGACATATGTTCATGATGTATTGCAACAAGTACACAGTGCCACCACAGTACTATTTTTGCCACATGTGTTTTATCTGGATCTCAGGAAACCTTTATATCAAATTCCATATTACAGAAGACACTATGTAAACAGAGGAGATGTATAAAACTGACTACTTTCTCTCTGCCCATTCCCAGACACCACAAAGTAAATGTTGGGCAATTTTAACTTCATTTGCTAAATTTCCTATGATTGAATCTAAATTTACAAATTTTAATATGAGATGTTTATTATTGTTGCTTTATCAAGAAGAAAATATTCTGGAGGAGATGAAATAAGAAATTTCTTCAAATACTTGCCCTATCAGTTTCCAGTGAAATTTTGCGGTGAGGGACACTAGATGTCAAGTCATAGGGACAGCATTTTTCTTTAGATAACTTCTTTAAAGGTGAATGCTTGAATTATTTTCAAGATTTTGTAGATTTGAGACCAGTTTGACACTCATGTTATGTTTTTCTATTATTTTTGACTCTTCCGATTCTCACACTAAGTAAATACAACTTCTTATATCCAGAAGAAAGTCCCCATTGCCTGAGAAACACAACTCGTGGTAATTTCTGAAAGGTCCTGTGACTTCTTCAGAGATTCAGAATCCCTCCTGCCACAATGAAATTTATGAAACTGGGAGGTATTGCTTTAAAAACAAAAACTTTTTAAAACTTAAGTAAAATTTTTGATATTTTTAACTATAAGGTAATTTAATTTTAGGATTCTGATTTTAAGTATCTTCTTGGAAATATGATATTGAGGAAGATTTATAGTACAAATTCATAATACAATCAGTATACTAATACTGTCTCCAATCTAATTGTATAAATTTGTAAGTTTTTTTTTTTTTTTTTGCGGTACTGGGAGTTGAACTCAGGGGCATTCTACCTCTGAGCTATTCCCCCAGCCCTATTTTTTATTCTTTATTTTGAAACAGGGTCTCACTAAGTTGCAGAAGGCCTCACTAAGGAGCTGAGGCGGGCCATGAACCAGGATCCTCCGGTCTCAGCTTCCCAAATGCTGGGATTACAAGCGTGCACCACCACACCTGGCTAGTTTGGAAGATTTTTGTTGGGGTAACTGAATGTGGTATTATATTCTTCTTTAGTACATCATACTCTAAATTTTCTTCATTTTAACTGATAGGGTAGCCTCTGATACAGCTCAGCCTATGACTGGCTGAGAGTATGTTGACCTATTTCTAAAGTGCCATATTTGCAGACTACATTCTACTATTTGCAAGACAGGCCTGTCTATACAGCTTTGTGAGGGGCAAACATGTGATAATCACATTTTCTTGTGCTGACTCAAGTTTATTGCTATATTTTTTTTCCAAATAGAATGGGCAAGAGAGTTTTACAGAGGTTTATTAATATAATTACTAGCTTACAATATTTTAATAATTCAATTTAATGTTCTCTGAAATTAAATGTTCCCTTCCAAAAGAATGCAAGACAATTCAATGTGGAACCTGAATATTATAAGAGAATTGCTATTATTTTTATCTAAAGTATGAGGAATAAACATTGTTATATTAGTAATTTGAAAGTTTAATATTTATACATATAAGAAAAATCCAATGAGCAACGATTATATCCAGTCATAATATAGACTCTAGAAAGCCAGAAGAAACGAAGACCCACCATAAATAGAGCTGTTCTATGTTAAAGGTTCATAAAATAAGAAAATAAAAGGATATGTAATTTAACATTAGCTGTGATGAGCATAGTGAAAAACTATAAGAGAGAGAAAGTGAATGGGGCATGATGTTGGTATGTTGAGATAGTGCTGTGTATTCTTTAGGATAGACCACATGTAATATTTTAAGAAAGACCATGAGAAAAGGTTCTTTAAAGTCATAACATGTCTGAGGAAAAGAAAAATTCCAGGACATGGAAGGAGTGGGTAGGTATGGTGAAAGAGAAACAAAGAAGCCAAATCATGAAGAATGTTTTTTGCACAGCCAGGGCTTTGGATATTAGTCAAAGAGCAATAGGTCATTGGAGGCTTTGCAGCAGGTGAGGTAATGGCACAAACTGATTTATATTTTCCAATGATTTATTTGGCTCTTGCCTGAGAAAAAACAAATTTGCTTTGGTGGTTATTTTCTAGTTTGTTTTAGTTTTTAGTGTGTACACATTAAAAGCGTTTGAAGTCCACTTATCCTTAAAAAAAAAAAAAAATCAGAGCCAGGTGTGATGGCTCCCGCTTGTAATCCCAGCATTTGGGAGGTTGAGACTGGAGGATCTGGGTTCGAGGCCAGCCGCAGTTACCTAGTGAGGCCCTCCGCGACTTAGTGAGACCCTGTTTCAAAATAAAGAATAAAAAATAGGGCTGGGGGTATACCTCAGAAGTAGAATGCCCCTGTGGAAGTAGAAGGCCCCTGAATTCAATCCCCAGTCCCCAGTACTGAAAAAAAAAAATAGTATTTGAATTATCTATATATTTTTTTCAGTACTGGAGAGGGAACCCAGGAGCATTCTACATCTGAGCTACACCCCCCAGCCATAATTTTTATTCTTTATTTTGAAACAGGATCTCACTAATTTGCAGAAGGCCTCACTAAATAGCTGATGCTGGCCGCGAACCTGGGATCTTCCTGTCTCAGCCTCCAAGTACCAGGATTACAAGTATGTGCTATCACATCCAGCTGAATTGTCTATATCTACTCTTGGATCCAGCTAAGATTTTAATTATGTCAAAGAATTAATATAAAATAATGGTTAATAGAAGTGTCACAGGCTTTAGGGTCAGACCAAGCTAAAAGTAAATTCCAGCCAATTTCTGCATAATCTATGACCTCCGATATGCCATTTGAATTACTGGAGAGTTCATTGCTTTATCTTAAAAATTAGAATAATTATTATTTTTATTTTTCTATTAATTAGTACTATGCTCATTCCATCTAGTCCAGAGCTAGAGGTCAATAAATGTTGTTTCTCTTATTATGTGTGGCCAAATATGTTGGACAAGAAGGGAAATGACAATAAACCATCAACATAATTGTGTAGATTATGATGAGACTACCTAGACTCCACATTTCCCAGCTGGTTAATACAAGAGAAGAAGAGGATAAATGGTTAAAGGTAGGATGCACATTCACACATATAAGGAATAGCCAGACAAAGATAAACAAACAAGTAAACCGTATGGTCATTAATAGATACAGTGACCCACTGGTCCTTTCCAATATTTGAAAAAATTCTTCCTTTGCCCTCTCATTTCCAAAAGAGGCCCTCTCATTTCCAAAAGAGGCCCTTGGAGTCAACAAAGTCACCCCTCCCAGCCCTGCAAGATATTAGTGAATACTTTTATCAGATAAATCACGGTATTTTAAGTCCAAAATTATCATTCAATTGAGGTAAACTTGTTTGGTTTCTCTAAAATTATCTAGTTAATTGCCTTCGTTTTGCACTCTTCATTTGTTCAGCCAGGGTTTTGTTTCTTTTCATTCTCCTTGTGTATGAATTGGAGGATGCAATCTCATTCCTCTGTAACTTTGTTCTTTTCCATGTCATTGATTTTCCCCTGTGGATCTAATCGAGCTGAAGCTTGCTTATGTTCATTTGTTTTCTCTTTGTCACTAGTAACCCTGATGAGGTAGCCTTGTTTCTCAGAATAGTGTTTACTAGAGACTTATTGTTGCAGAAGCAAGTAAAAAAAAATACAGATCCAGGACAGAGAGAGAGAGAAAGAGAAAAATGAAAGAAAATGAAAGGAGGCAGAGGTAAACTCCTTCAAATATGGCAAAGTATCCTTTAATCAGTAAACATTTGCCAATAATCTTTTTTAAAAAATATGATATAGAAAAAATGTGTGGGGGAAAAAGAAAGCAAAGAACAAGATGGGAGATCCAATAGATAAATTTGGGACCTGAAATAAGTTTTGCAGTGTGCTTTATATTCAAATGTCATTGTTACTTAAATAGTGGTCATAGTAATTACATCATTTCCAAAATTTCATACAAATATGCCCTGTGTAAACCAAAAGTCATTAGTAAAGGCACAATGTGTGTGGGGGAGGGGCGGGGAGTGTGTGTGTGTTACTGGGAATTGAACCCAGGGGAATTCTACCTCTGAACTACACCCCCAGTTCTATTTTTTATTCTTTATTTTGAAACAGGGTCTCACTAAATTGTGTAGAGCCTCCCTAAGTAGCTGAGACTGGATGTGAATTCAAATCCTATGGTCTCAGTGTCCCAAGTACTGGGATTAAAAGTGTGCTCCACCACACCCGGCATACAACTGTCTTTTTTCCTTTCCTGCCACTTTCCATTTTCCTTTTCCTTTTCCCTTTCCTTTCTTTTCCTCCCCTTCTTTCTTTTCTTTTCCATTCCTTTTCCTTTCTGGCAGTGCTTAGGATCAAACCAAGGACCTCATGCATGTTAGGCAAGTGCTCTACCCCTGAGGCATACCATCAGACTCACATTGATCTTTTTATTTCTGTGAGTGTGTGTGTGTGTGTGTGTGTGTGTGTGTGTGTATGTGTGTGCGTGTGTGTCTTACATAGAGAAAATATCAAGTACTTTATTTTTCATAGCCATTTGATATCGTTAAGTGAATATGT
This sequence comes from Graphiurus murinus, assembly GCA_004027655.1. Lineage (NCBI taxonomy): Eukaryota > Metazoa > Chordata > Mammalia > Rodentia > Gliridae > Graphiurus > Graphiurus murinus. The sequence goes on from PVLC010039188.1 coordinate 11,179, forward strand.
GATTGTATGATTTACTGTATATACAACAGAATCCAAATGAAAATCTCTGATGTCTTTACATGGACATTCCTTGAAGTGGGTGCTGTGGAATTCCTGTTCTACAAAGTGCTTCACAAATATATCCTGTGATCAAATGCATTTGAAAATTATCTTGTATAGTTATTCCCCTTAAGTTTTATTTTCACATGATTTGTAGTAACATTGGCAAAGATTACAAGATTGAATTTTTCAGTACTTGTTGGTCATAGAAAATAACACAGGAAAACCATTTTTAAGAAGTGTGTCAAGCCGGGCGTGGTGGCGCACGCTTGTAATCCCAGCATTTGGGAGGCTGAGACCGGAGGATCCGGTTTCGCAGCCAGCCTCAGCTACCTAGTGAGGCACTCCGCAACTTAGTGAGACTCGGTTTCAAAATAAAGAATAAAAAATAGGGCTGGGGGTATAGCTCGGAGGTAGAATGCCCCTGAGTTCAATCCCTAGTACCAAAAAAAAAAAAAAAAAAAAAAAAAAAAAAAAAAAAAAAAAAAAAAAAAAAAAAAAAAAAAAGTGTGTCATGACAAAACAAATACACCAAATTCTTAAAAAATGAATTGACCTTCATTAGCTATTCACAAATATGTGTTGTAGTCCCAAAATTTTTCCTGTACCATAGCTCTTATCAGTCTTGAAGCTCTTTAATGCACCAGACCTTAAAGAGATCATCATATATTTGAAGAAATAATTTTTATGAAAAATAATGATATTAGGGCTAGAGCTCAATGATAGAATGTGTGCCTAGGATGAGCAAAGTTCTGGGTTTAGTCCCCCAGCAGCACCAGAAGAAAAAACAAAAACAAAAACACAATTTGTTGAATATAATGTAATAGAAGTTAACTTTTATGGGAAAATGGAAGAAAAAATGTATAAGGAGTAAGAGGGTTGGAGTCCCCTAGGCTAATTCATTTAATAAATGCAGTACCTTTCTTCAGCCATAAATATTAATAAAAAAATAAATAAAATAATAAATAAATAAAGTACCGCACTTATTGTGTAAAAGATCAATAAATTGTTATAAAGTGGATATAGTTGATATCGAAATGTCACCTATACTTACTTTAGCAAACACAAATATATATTTTCTACAACCTAAAAAATGAAAGATACCACAGTGGAGTCACCATGCTCCTTTGGAGTATCATAACGAGAGATGCAAATCTCTGCATGGATCTGGGGCTGTCAGACAATGGGGACCAGGAAGACTGATGAATCTTAATCAATCATGCTGTGATCCACTGGAATTTCACTTTCAAGGCTAGAGAAAGGACACAGTTGATCTCATTATAGTGCCTTGCTATAGAAAAAAGCTAAACTAAAATAAACTCATGATGACTACCACTCTCTCTTCAGAGAAAGATTTGCATCACAAAACCACCCCCATGGCTAGGCTTGTCACTGTTCATATCTGTGGTGTCTGCAGAGAAAAAAGAGCTAAATCTCTCAGAACAATAAATTTCTGATTTACCTTTATTTTGTTAGAAATGTGTGCTGTCCTAAATTTGGGGAGAATAACATATATATTTTAATAAAATCATTTGTATTGAATGTTATACTGAGTTTTAAAATTTTCACCCGAGTTTATATTATTTCGCAATTTTGTACATATACACAGCTACATACATACCTTCTTAACGTGTTTGTCCAACGCCTTCAAATGTTATTTATTTTATGTCATTTCTTTCTTTTTTTTTTTTTTTTTTTTGGTACTAGAGCATTCTATCTCTGAGCAAACCCAAACTTATTTTATTATTAGTAGTATTTTTTTTTTATTTTGAAACAAGTTCTCATTGAGTTGCTGATAGTCTTTATAAGTTGCTTATCCTTCTATCTCAGTCTTCCAACTACTGGGGTTATAGATGTGCACTACCTCACCTGGATAAATGTTATTTTAATAATTATTTTTATTTTTCTCTTCTTTACTAGTTCAAAATCTTATGTTATACACACATGCATGCACACACACACACACACACAACACATACACACACATTGGAATTTTACTCAGCCATAAAGAATATCAAAATTGTATCATTTGCAGGAAACCAGATGGAATTAGAGAATATCATACTAAGTGGGATTAATCGCTCTCAGAAAGTCAGGGGTCAAATGTTCTCTCTCCTATGTGGAAACTAGATAGAAAATAGGAAAGGAAATGGATTCTAGATAATTGAAGAGAGTGATCAATAGAATATTGGAAGAGGATAGAGGGAGAAAGGTGGGGAGGGGAAAAGGAAGAACTGATAAAAGAAACAATTTTGATAGGTTGTAAGAAATATTGTTAGGTAGCTAGAAAGAAATAACTATACAAGGTATATATGTGAAGTAATTTTTATTTTTGAAAAGATTAATCTTCTTATATTTCAAATACTCTAGGAAATGTGCCACCATTATTTAGCAATTATGTCTCACTGATAGCAAATTAAACAGACTTACAAGATATAACCAACTTGAGAAAAATGCATTGTTTTCTCTTGCTTTTGTTATTTATGTGATTGTTAGCAATAAATGAACCTTTTGAAGATATTTGCAAGCCAGGTGTGGTGGCACAAGCTTGTTATTCTAGTACTTGGGAAGCTGAGACAGGAGGATTCCAGGTTTGTGGCCAACCTTAGCTACTTAATGAGGCCCTTCACAACTTAGGGAGACCCTGTTTCAAAATAAAGAATAGAAAATAGGGCTGGGGGGTGTAGCTCAGATGTAGAATGACCCTAGGTTCAATCCCCAGTACCACAAAAAAAAAGTTATATCAGAGTACACTTCTATCTTTTGACCATTCCTTTCCTGGAGTTACATATTCTATAACAGCTTATAAAAGAGAGTCCTGCTTCATATATAGAAGAGAAGTTTGATCACTTATAGGAAAGAAAAAGGGTGCCTGAGATACATGGTCATTGTAATTTTCTAGTGAATACCTTGAAAATGAATATATGACTATTACATGACAAGGGATTTCCACAGGTTGCATTTTTCTTTTTTTTTTTTTTTTTTTTTTTTTTTTTTTTTTTTTTTTTTTTTTTTTTTTTTTTTTTTTTTTTTTTTTTTTTTTTTTTTTTTTTGCGGTACTGGGGATTGAACTCAGGGGCATTCTACCTCCGAGCTACACCCCCAGCCCTAGTTTTTATTCTTTATTTTGAAACCGAGTCTCACTAAGTTGCGGAGTGCCTCACTAGGTAGCTGAG
>PVLC010039189.1:0-14382 GCA_004027655.1 Graphiurus murinus
AGCTTTGAAGGAAAAATATTGGCAAACTGAACCTCATCAAAATTAACAACTTTTTCTCTGTAAAAGATATCAGTAAGAAGCCAGGCATGGTGGCATATGCCTATAATCCCAGTACTCAGGAGGCTGAGGCAGAATTGCAGATTCAAGGCCAGCCTCAGTAACTTAGTGAGCCCTTAGCAACTTAGTGAGAACATGTTTCAAAATAAAAAATAACATAGGGCTGGGAGTGTACCTCAGTGGTAGAATACCCCTAGGTTCAATCCCCAGTATCACACACACACACACACACACACACACACACACACACACACACACCAAACAAACAAACAAAAAAAGATACCAGTAAGAAAACAAAAAGGCAAGCCACAATCAGGGAGAAAATGTATACAACCTATATATTAGGCAAAGGGCTTGTCTCTAGAATGTATAAAAATATTAATAACAATAATAACATAAAAATAACCCAATATTTTAAGTGGAAAAACTATTCAAAAAGACACTTCACAAAAAGAAGATATGTGAGGGGCCAATAAGAACACAAAACCATCTTCAACATCACTAGTCATCAGGAAAATGCCTAGACATACCCCAAACCAAAAGTGAATGTAAGATGTTCAAGCAGGGGAATCCAGTAATACGTGACACTTAAAAATTCTATGTAGTACAAAAACACAAATAAAGAAATGCTGGCAAGGATGTGGGAGAAAAAGAATGCTTATACATTATTAGTAGGATTGTAAATTAGTACAACCACTATGGAGATCACTATGAGGGTTACTCAAAAGACTAGGAATGGAACCACTGTGACCCAGCTAAAACACTCTTGGGTATCTTCCAAAAGAATTAGTCAGAATGCTATAGTGATACATGCATACCCATGTTTAGAGCAACACAATTTACAATAGCCAAATTATGGAACCAACTCAAGTGTCTATCAACAGGTGCAGAGATAAAGAAAATGTGGTATATACACACAATAGAGTTTTACTCAGCCATAAAAAGGAATATAATTATGTCATTTGCAGAAAAAAAGCATGGGATTAGAGAAAATCATGCTAAGTGAGATCAGCCAGATTCAGAAAATTAAGGGCTACATGTTTTCTCTCATATGTGGAAGCTACAGAAAAAATAGGCAAGAAAAGGGACTTCATGAAAATGAGGAGAGAAACCAATAGAGTAGTAGAAGAGGATTAGAGGAGGAAGGGGGAAAGAAGTTTTGGGGAAGGAAACAGACCAAATAATGTTGTGTTTCTATGAATGTATGACTATGAATCTCACTATGATGTACAACTATAATGTACCAGTAAGAGATTAATTTTAAAAACCTAAGTATTAGTCACATGTTTTGGTTGCAAATAATAAAATCTAATTTTGGGTACCTTATACTTAATAAAAAGATTCTGTTAATAAAAAGAATCTACAAGCATGTAGAATTGAAGGAAGAACTGAATAATAAGAACTTAAAGTGATGGGACCTGGGAACCCCCAGAGATATACTGCATCTTTGGGGGAGGGCCATAGGAATGAGTGACCCAACAGAATTCCCTATCTCTCTAGTCATATCCAAACTCCTGGGGAGAAATGGATGATTGTTCCATTTTCGGTGACATGTCCAACCCTTGTTTAACAGGAAAAGGAACTACTTAGGCTGTCAGCCTCACTAGTAACATGGTAGGTGAGAAAGGAAAGTGGTATGAAATTATTCAAAATAGAGGGTAGAAAGGCAAAAACATGTCCCCTAGAAGAAATCAGCTTTTCATCTTCAAAAAATTTGCTGTACTCAGGGTTGTTACTATCCTGTAAACTGTGCTGTGTTGAGCAGCTCAGACTTGGGGATTACTTTGTGGCCTGCACATCCCTTCTCAGGATAAAAGTCTTTGTCTTTTTTCATGGAAGCCTTCAATGTATTCAACTTTAGTAAGAACTGGTTTTGTCTATCCATGCACCCATCCCACAGCTACTCCAAATAGAGTATATGATTGATCCTTCCGGGTAAAGTCCAATCACATTTGTTTTGTCCATATATGACACACATTAAGTGTTCAACACATAGCATGACTATGTAATTTAATAACTATTTCTTAAATACCTTTAAAGTATATATGTATACAATGGAACATGAATCTATTATTTTTCTACTTTTTTTTGTTTTGTTTTTGTTTTTGTGCTACTGGAGATTGAACTCAGGGACATTCTATCTTCGAGCTATACCCAGCCCCATTTTATTTTTTATTTTCAAATAGGATCTCACAAAGTTGCTGAGGCTAGCCTCAAACCTGCAATCCTTCTGTCTCAGCCTCCCAAATGCTGGGATTACAGGAATGTGTAACCACACCTGGCTATTTTTCTACCTTCCAGACCACAAACTGACACCATTTTTTAAAATGTTGAAGAGGCACACATCTTAAGGAATAGTTTAATTGCCTTTAACTCAAGACAGTACGATAGAGAGGTAGGGCTAATAGTCACTTGGTCACTCAATCATGTAATCATTGTTAGCCCTACTTTTAATACAAGGAAACCGTGCTTCACAGCAATTAAATTATTGATTGATGAAAAATTAAATTAAAGGTCTGAAACATAGTAATATAGTAGGCTTTCTGTAATTATTGACTCTCTTTTTTTTGAGAGGAAGTCTCTATTTTGTCTAGACTGTTCTTTAACTCCTGGGCTCATGTGATCCTCTGCCTCAGCCTCCCGAGTAGGTGGGACTATAGGCATGTACCACCACAGCCAACTGACTCTCTCTTTTTATTAAAGCTGTATCTTATAAGCTACGTGTAAGCAATATGTTTCCTAAATAAATAGTGCATAATTGTTCTTTCCACAGGCTGTTTGCTTTGAATTAGTCAGGCACAGTGATAAAAGGAGGCAGTAGTCATTTTCTTAAAAGTCTTCACCCCAGGATCTAAGGTCTTCTAGTTTTTATTTATCCTATCCTAAAGAATTCCTCTATTTTCTGAAGCGCTGTGCCCTTCCCTCTAGTCTTCCAAGCTGAATTAGTCTAGCTGTTTCATCTTCATAAGGTATAATTTCCTTCAGATTATTTAATATAATTCATTTGTTCATTATTTGTTAAAAATTTAATCCTATTTTGCTTTTTTTTTTTTTTTTTTGGTCTGTCTGCCCACTATGTAGCAAGTTCCATTTATGTTTTATTCATCATTGTATCTTTAGCTCCTGAATAAAATTGGGTGAGTGAGCGAGTAAATGAAAAAATTAACATAGAAAATGTCCAGTTCTTCAAGAAGTTCAAGGAACCCCATAGAGCCACTCTTTAATGACAAAAACAACACTTAAAGCAAATTGTCCTAAGTGCATACAGCAAACTAAGAAACATTCATTCAAGAAAATCTATTGAAACTGTAAGAGTCTGTGGAATTTGAATGAAGAACCTTACCTCCCTATCTCCTCCCAAGAGTGAGATAAAACTTCCAAGACTAGTATACTCTTGCTCCCAGGAGGAGCAGGATATCGAAATTCACATCTTGCTCCCAGCCACCTGTAGAGGAGGCTAAGTTCTGGAAGAGTGAAACTGAGAGTTGGGAGTTCCCATTTTCTACCCATGCCCCACTCATGGACTAGAGGGCGTATGCCACTGAGAATACTGGGCACCTGACTGTCCTTGCTGAATGGGACAGGGGCGTTCATGTCAAGGGAGACAAGCTGAAGACAGCTGGGGCTGATGCCTCCATCCACTAAGCACTCAGCTCCGTAAATGAGGCTGTCACGCAGAGAAAAGTATGCCACTGTCCCTAACCCCAGTACAGAGTCATAGCTGAGATTTTGCCTGGGAGGAGAAGCAAGCTTTACAACAGAGAGCTGTAAGTCCCTTCCCCAAGGCATTTGCTTTATTTGTAACAGAGTGTGGGGAAATTCAACCCTACTGGCACTTTAAAAAATAGTGACCATTACTGTGAAAGAAAATTGATGGATTCATTAGAAATGTAGGCTAAACTATAGGTGTAGTTTGCTAGAGAGAACTGGGAAAGAGACAGTTGGGAAGAACAACTAGAGTCAGAACAAATCTCAAATACTGCTCTCTTCAATTATATCTTCAAAGAAGCCTAAATTTGATTGTATTCATTTATGAAGCAATTTATGCTCTCAAGACATTGTTGAAAACAATAGAGCAATCAGTTGGCAATTAGTGGTGCTTAATAGCTGGGTGTGGTCAGGAAAAGAGATGATCAAAGAAAGCCCTGCCAAACCCATTTTTATCCCAAGTGAGTGTGGGCATACCCAAAGCTGTGTCCCCAGAGGAGCTACATCAGAGGTTTCACACTGTAGGGAGAAATAGACCTCCTTAAAGTAATCCAGACAGTCACTGAACAAATGAACAAGGAAGTGACAATAATAAGCCCAAGAGTGGGGAGCCAGGACTCAGAGGTGCTATTATCTAGTATGTTCAGTTAAAAAATATGGAGCATGCAAAGAAACATAAAAGTATGATCCATACACCCAGAAAGGGGGGAGGACTCTGTACTGGGGTTAGGGACATGGGGCAAAAACTGCCTGTGAGATCAACCAGATGTTGGATTTAATAGACATTAACTTCAAAGTAGCCATTATAAATATGTTAGGAGAACTAAAGGAAATTGTGATTAAAGAAATAAAGAAGGATGTGACAATGTTGCATCAAATTGAGAATATCAATAAATATCAATGAAAATTCTAGAGTAAAGAAAGTATAATAACTTAAATTTTAAAATTCATTAGAGGGAATTATCAGTGGATGTAAACTGGTAGAAGAAAGAATTAGCAACCTGAGATAGATTGATAGAGATGATACATTCTAAAGAACAGAGAAAATAAAAGTGACTGAAGGAAAATGAACAGAACCTCAGAAGATGTGAGACACTATTAAAGATACTAATATAATCATAATGTGAGTATCAGAAAGATGAGAAAAATATTCAAAGAATTGTGGCTGCAAAGTTTATTGAAAAACATTAACCTACATATCCAAGAAGCCAATGAACTTCAAGTAGGACAAACAGAAAAGGATTCACAAATATACACACTATAGTAAAAAATGTTAAAAGACAAAGAGAAAATTCTGAAAGAAGAAAACAAAAAAGTAACTCACATACATATAAGGGAACCTCAACAAAGTTAACAGCTGATTTATCAGAAATAATGGATTCCAGAAAGTAGTGGAATAATATAAAGTGATCAAAGAAAAAAAACCTGTCAACCAAGAATCCTATATCTACAAAAATATTTTTCAAAAATGAAGGTAAAATAGATTCCTAGAAAAAATAACTATCAGAATTTGTTGCCTTAGATAGTAATTAGGAGAGAGAGAGAGAGATAGGGGTGGGGGTGGGGGTGGGGAGGGGGACACACACATGCACAGAGCACCAGGAAAGGTAATTAATTACAGAAGATAGTGTTATGATTTGCATCTAAAATGCCCACCCCCCTAAAACCTGCAAGTTGAAAGCATGGTTCCCCATGTAAAAGGGAGAAAAACAGAATAGAGCTACATAGAAATAATATTTTTGTATCTCACTGGAATTACATTAACACAAATTTGAAGTAGATTCTGGTATGGTAAAATCCAGAGCGAACTCTAAAGAAATACCTTTAAAAAGTAGGAAAAAATTCAAGAATTAAAATGGTACATTAGAAAATACTTGATACAAAAGAAAGAAGTAGAGAGAAGTTTATAGCTATAAATACCTAAATTAAAAAACAGAAAAGATATCAAATCAACAACCTAAATGTCTACCATTAGACATTAGGAGAAGGAGAACAAATTAAGCCTAGAACTAGTAGAAGGAAAAAATAATAAAGATTAAAGCAGAGATCAATTAAATAGAGAATAGAAAAATGATAGATGAAACTAAAGCTGCTTCTTTGAAACAACAAAATTGACATAGCTACCTTGACAGAAAAAAATAGGGAAGACTCAATTACTAGAGTCAGAAATGAAAAGGAGGGCATTACTACTGAACTTACATAAATAAAGATTTAAAGAAATACTATAAATCAGCATATGCTAACAAATCAGAGGCTATTGACAAATTCCTAGAAAGATACAAACTACTGAAATTGACTCAAGAAAAAAATAGATGATCTGAATATACTGATAATATGTAAAGAGTTCGAATTAGTTATCAAAATGTTATATACAAAGAAAAGCTCAGGCCTACATGACTTCACTGGTGAATTCTGCCAAACACTAAAACAAGAATTAATACCAATTCTTCAAAAACTATTCCAAAAAGTACAGAAGGAGAGAACAATTTAAAACTCATTCTATGAGTTGAGGATTAAACCTGAAATCAAACCCAGACAAAGATATTACAGAAAAAGAAAACTACAGACTAATATGTCTTATGAATAAGGACATAAAATTTTTCAACAAAACACTAGTAAACTGAATCTAGCACCATATAAAAAGAACTATAAGCCATGGCAAATTTGTATTTATCCCAGTATTCAAGGTCAGTTTAACATCTGGAAATCAATTAATGTAGTACACCATATCAGCAGGACAAAAACAAATTCCCATGATCAACTCAACAAAGTAAAAAAAATTTACAAAACCTAAATGCTTTTATATTCATTTGTTTTGAAAAACAATCAATAAACTAGGAATAGAAGGAAATGGTCTCAATTTGATAAAAATGCATCTACAAAAACCCACAGCAAACATCATATTTAATGGTAAAATACTGGATGCTTTCTCTCTAATTTCAGGACCAAGACAAGGATGTCCCCTCTTACCAATTATATTCGACATTGTTCTGGAAGATTAAACTAGGGTAATAAGGCAAAGAAAAGAACCTAGATTGAAAAGAACAAAGAAAAATTATCTCTATTTGAAGAAGACATGATCTTGTATATTGAAAATCCTAGGAAGGCATTAAAAAACTATTTCAATAGTATATGACTTTAACAAGGTTATAAGATATAAGTTTGATGCACAAAAATTGTATTTCTATATATTTGAAATAAATGTTCAAAAATAAAATTTAAAAACAATCTTATTTACCAAAGTGTCAAAAAGAATACTTAGAAATAAAATTTAAAAACAATTATAAAATATATAATCTAAAACTACAAGTCATTATTAAAAGAAAGTATTAAAGAAGATATGAATAAATGAAAACATGCCATATTCATGGATTGGAAGACTTGCTATCATCAAGATGTCAATAATCCCTGAGTTAATCTATATATTCAACACAATCCTCATCAGAATTTCAAGTGGCTTCTTTTTTTAAAGCCAATCCTAAAAATGCATATAAAATTTCAAAGAACTAAGAACATCCAACATAATCTTGAAAAAGATGAACAAAATTGGAAGACTTACACTTGCCAATTTTAAAACTACTACAAAGCCACAGTACTCAAGACAGTGTAGTACTGGCATCTAGATCAATTGAATAGAATTTAGAGTCAAAGCCTACATCCTTTAGGTCAACTGATTTTTGACACAGATGCCAAGACTATTCCATAAAGAAAGAACAGTCTTTCCACAAATGATACTGAGTGGTTTAGTCCATTTGTTGCTTCTATAACAAAACATCATAGACTGGGTAATTTACAAAGAACAAAAATTTTTTACAGTTCTAGAGGTCAGAAAGTCTGAGAGTAAGGTACTAGAAGGTTCAATGGTCTACTGAGGATCCTATCTCTCCTTTCAAGATAGCACTTTTTTTTCTTCGGTACTGGGGATTGAACACAGGGGCATTCTACCTCTGAGCTATACCCCCAGTCCTATTTTTTATTCTTTATTTTGAAACAGGGTCTCACTAAGTTGCGCATTGCCTCACTAGGTAGCTGAGTCTAGCCGCGAACCCGGATCCTCCGGTCTCAGCCTCCCAAATGCTGGGATTACAAGCGTGCGCCACCATGCCCGGCTCAAGATAGCACTTTTAATGCTGCATCCTTCAGAGGGGTGGAATGCTGTGTTCTCACATAACAGAAGGGTAAAGGCAAAATGGACAATCTCCCTCCCTGAAGACCTCTTTCATAACAGCATTAATCGATTTGTGAGGGTGGAGCCTCCATGACCTAACACCTCTCAGAAGTCCTCACTTTCCAGCACTGTTACATTGAGGATTTAGTTTTCAACACATGAATCTGAAGGGACATACTCAGGTCATAGCACTGGGAAATTGAATAGTAACATGGAAAATAATTAAACTGTAACCTTACGTCACAGCATATATAAAAACTAACTCAAAAAGATCAAAGATCTAAATGTAAGAGCAAAAACTAAAAAACTCTTAGAATAAAACTCATGTAAGTCTGTATTGCTTTGGACTTGACAATGTTTTTTTTTTTTTAAATATGGCACCAAAATCAAAAGCAACGGAAGAAAAAATGGATTAAACTTCATAACAATTTAAAACTTCTATGCTTCAAAGGATACCACTGAAGAAATAAAAAGACAGTCCACAAAGAGAATAATTTCAAATCATCTTATCAGGAACTTGTATCTAGAATACATAAAGAACTCTTAAAACCCAATATGAAAAGAGAAGTAATTCAATGTAAAAAATTGTTACACCCAAGTACAGTGGTATACCCCTGTAATCCCAATACCTGGGAGGCTGAGACAGAAAGATTGCAGGTTCGAAGCCAGTCTCAGCAACTTAGCAAGACCCTTAGCAACTTAGCAAGACTCTGTTTCAAAATAAAAATAAAGAGCTGAGGGTGTAGCTTTGAGGTAGAATGCCCCTGGGTTCAATCCCCAGTACCTACCCACCTACCCCCCAAATACGTTGTGAAGCATCTGAAGAGAGATTTCTCCAAAAAAGAGATTCTTTGACCAATAAGCATATGACAAGATGCTTAACAATTATTAGCCATCAGGAAAACCAAAACTACAATGAGATACCACTCCATACCAACTAGGGTTGGTATAATAATAATGAAAAAACAAACAAGTAAAATAAATGCTATCAAGGAGGTAATCAGAACCTTCATATGTTGCTGGCAAGGATGTAAAATGGCCACATTAGAAAGCAGTCTATCAAGTCCTTAAACTATTAAAAATAGAGTTACTATTTTTCCTAGAAATTCCACTCCTATGCACATACTGAGATAAATGAAAACATGTCCACACAAAAACCTGCATGTGAATGTTTATAGAAGTATTATTCATAAAAGCTAAAAGGTAGAAAAAGAATATCAGCAGATGAATTGATTAATATTTCATTGTATTCATACAATGGAATATTATTCATCTGTAGAAAGGAATGATGTACTGATACATGCTACAATGTGACTGAATCTTGAAAATATTATGCAAAGTAAAAGAAGCCAGTTACAAAAGACCACAGATGTCTCCATTTGTATGGAATTTCCAGAATAGAAAATCCATAAAGACAGAAAACAGATTAGTTGTTGCTTAGGTCTGGGAACAATAGGGGGCAGGGGACTAATTAAAGGATATGGGTTTAATTGGGGGTGATGAAATATTACAGAATGGACTATGGTGATGGCTGTGAATATACTAAAAACATTAAATGTACACTCATGTCAGTTGAATGACACATGGGTTACATTTTACTAAGGCTGTCATAAAAATAATATATAAAATCTGAGAGTGGTGGCACACGCCAGTAATCCTAGTATTTGGGAGGCTGAGACAGGAGGATCATAGGTTCGAGGATAGCCTCAGCAAGCAGTGAGACTCTCTTCAACCTAGCAAGACCCTGTTTCCAAATAAATAAAATCAGATTGAGGGTTTAGCTCAAAAGTACGATGCCTCTGGGTTCAATCCCCCATGCCAAAATAAATAAATAAATAAATAATAAAATAATACATATGTATGTATGTTATTTTAAAAAAAGGAATAAGAGATTTAAAAATGTTTCAATTTTACTTCTCATTTTTAAAGAGGCCATATCCTGAATCCCTAGGAAAAAAATTGAAAATTAGTTGTGCCTCAAGTAAATTTTAAAAAAAGTAAAGCCTTTTTGTATTAATACATTTTTTCTGAATCTGTTACTCTACCTGATCATAACAAGGACCCTCCTTAGAGAGGCCTTTCTAGAAGATTCAGGGTCACCTGCTTCTGTTCACATAACTTCATAATGCCTATCACTTTCTGAAATTGTCTTACTTATTTATTCACAAATTTATTATCTGTTTTGCTACATGAAAATTAAAAGTCCATGTTCACTATTTAGCTTAACTCCAGGCCTTGTAGCCAGGTTTCCAGCATAAGTACACCCAAGGTCAATCTGTTCAAACAATCCTCCAGCCACCTGTACCACATCCTTGCCTGCTTTCAGCCTCAATTTTTCAAAAATTTATGCAATCTTTAATTTTTTAAAATACATATTTTATGATGGCAGGACCACACCTCTGACCCCTTCTATTCCAGACATTCCAAAGACCAGGGAGGATCTATTTACTCAGATAATCCTACTTGGACCTTGGAAACTGACTTGCACTAAGATGCACGAAGATCGCACTATCGAGCCACTGTCTCAGTCAACATCCTCACTGCTGGGCCCAATAGCCTGACCACACAACTTAGAAGAAGAAAGATTTATTTGCTCACAGTATATTTTTTTTGAGATTTGGGGTTCAGTCCATGTAAGGCTAGGGGTCTGTGAAGCTCAGAGCATGGTGGTGAGAAGCAGAGAGAGGAAGAGCAAGGCTCTTCTCTTACACTAGAAACAAGAAAGGCAGCAACCAAAGAGATTCAAAGATGAAAGCACAATCCCCAAGGCCACACACTCTTAGGAACCAACTTCTCCAGCCATACCCCACCTACTAGGTTACCACCCAGTAAATCCATTACAATGAATTTATCCACGGATGAGATTACAACCCTCATGATCTAATTACATCAACTCTGAACCTTAACACATGAACTCTTCAGGGGATATTCTATAGCTAACCATAGCATCCACATCCTTAGGCCTTGTGCCTGCTCTCAAATTAATGTACCAGAGATTTCTGCAGGTTCTGTTTTCCAAGCTATACTTTTTCAATTTAAGGGTTAGGAAGGAAAGGAGGTAGCATTTATCTTTATTCTTTCATTTGCTCTCCATTATTCAACATGTAAAAGGCATGAAGAACACAAAGATGTGGTATATACCTTCTGTAGTTTACAACTCAGAAAGCTAAAATAGGTACCCAGACACCTTTAGTACAAGATGATGCATATTACAAGCTTGAAGAGCAACTTTTATCAAATGATCAAGGATAGGGAGGCAAAAAAAAAAAAAAAAAAAAGCTTCTGACTAATGTAGCAAGAAAAAGCTTTGTGAAAGAGGGAATTTTTGTGGGTCAGATTTTGGAGAACAAGTAAGATTTCATCAAGGAGAGAGGTGAGGAAGTATGAGAAAGGTGAGGAAGGTCAAGGTGAGGTTAAGAAACTAAACAAGGCTGTGGAGGAGTGTCATGTGACCAAACATGGGAAGCAGCAGAAGAGAAGAAGCGTAATTTAGAAGGCCTTGAACACCAAGATAATTTGTTATAATTTTATTCAGTGATTGATAAGAAAGCCATTGAAAATTTTTAAATAGAGATGTGATGTGAGCCAAGGGATAGTCCCTAAAGATTACTTTGGTGGTAGGGTATAGAATGGCGCTTACTTTTGAAATAATGAAGTTCTAGGGATGAGTAATAAATCTTTTACATAGACCAACATGAAGCAATAAAGTCTTAAAGTGAGGTAGTTTCCAAGAGAATGGAAAAGAAGAAATAACAAACAGAATTTGATGGGAAAGGAGAAAACTGAAAGGATAACCCCCATGTTTTGAATGAGTCCCTGGAAAAAATTATATTGTGGTTGAAAATATTTAGGCTCAAATTTATACAAAGATCTAGAGATTTTACAATTTCATTTCAAGATTGACTGTGATGTTTTCCTTAAAAAAGGGAAAAGGTCATCATTTCTCAGGATCACTCTGGACAGCTGGTTGCTCTCACCACATTCCTTCATAAAGCTTTTTCCATGGTATTAACTGTTTTGGAATATGAACTAAAGTGTTGGAAAGGAGGGGTGAGGAGTTCTTATTATAATAAATCTAATGTCAGCCTTGCTACCTTTTTTACTTGGGCAGCCCCTAAAGAAACATATGGATCATCTCAGTCTACCCTATGGTCTAGATAATCAGGCATTTCCTTTGATGGAGAGGTCAGATAGAAGCACTCCTCTGAGAGTGTCAGAGACCTATGAGTCTTTTCTGATGGCACCCACTAAAACAGCACTGGGGGAACTCTTCAGGCCTAGCCACAGGAACCAAGGTGCCCCTAAGGACACTAGGTCTTCAGGTCAGGCAGCAGATGGGAAATCCATTTCCTCAATGCCGGGGTGCTGATGGTAACATTCTGCATGAAGGAGCAGGTCTATGGGAAAGTCAGTGGGATAGGACTCTTTACCTGTTATGGGCAGAGGCCAAGAGAAACAAAACCGGTGTCATTTTCAGGGTTGGGAAACCCAACCTGACCGCACAAACAATTAACCTGAAAGGCCACCTCATGCTCCCCCGAAGGACCCAGATGTTGCACTTCACTTTAGGTAAACGTTATTTTTAGAGACATAAGAATCCAGCATCCGAAATTTATCACCCATCTGAGTGGGAGACACAGAACACAGAACAGATTTATATGTTAGGGGGTAGGAATGGGGTTTAAGCTCCATAAAATCTTAACTGTGCTTTACTTTTTAATTTAACTTTCAAACATTGCTTTCCTGTCTTGTGACTGAGAATCTCGCACATGTCACCCTTTTAGTGAAGTATCACAGGAAAGACATTTTTGTGGTGTTTAATGGAAATAATTTTTCTTGTGGTATTGCTCTGATACCCTGGGAAACTAGCTCTCAGAGATAAATTAGGCTAAGAGCCGTCTAGCGCTAATTTATTAAGCAGTCAATGGTTTAAAACAACTTTCCCTGTTTCAGCTCACTGGAGATCAGTTACTAGCTCTTGAGAAGACAGCACAGAGCTGGAAACTGATAAGTTTCATAGATTATCCTGAAGCAAAGTGAAGGTTTTCATAGCCAGGCAAGGGTAGAACACAGCACAGATAAGTCTATGCACATGTCTCTGACATTCATACTGTAGTGATCCACACTGGATTTCCTGTGATGGTGGTTGACTATTGTAAAGAAACATTAAAATTCTCTCCCAGGAACAAATTTCTATAAGAAATATCTTTGAAATGTTCTCTTCTTGTTAAGGCATCTTGCACATAGTTTCCTATGTGCAAAAGTTCTGAGAAGGAAAATATTGATGATCTCACCAGATGTTGTAAGGACTTCAAATTCACTTTCTCCAGATGCTGTGGGACACTGGTTCTTGGTCTTAGTTGCACATGGAAATCACCAGGGAGTTTTACAAAGCACTGATGCCTGGGTCCTACCCTGGAGTCTCTGATGACTGGTCTGGGAAGTGGCCCAGATTTTGCAAGTTTTAAATCCAGGTGATTCCAACATGCAGCCAAGCCACTGCCTGAGAAGGTATCTTCAGAGACTCAGACCTATGCCAAACCTTGACTGTCAGGTGACTCCGCTGGTGGTATGTGTCCCTTTTCCTGCCTGAAAATGTAGATCATGGTCACTGGCCAGCAACACAGAGACACTGAGACTCAAGTATGGATGGACAGTGAAGTGTTTGGGGGTAGCAGCTCAACTGCAAATACTGCAAATGGTATTCTGTGTGAAAGAGGCTGCATATTTGAGTCCATGAAAGAAAACAGAACTGGGAGAAAACATTGAAATGAATGAATAGTCACTTGCTCTTTGGTACAAATTGGGATTTTTTTCCCCCCCAAAGACAGTATGTCTCTGACTCTCATCAAAGTGTGAGAAGCTCCTGAGTACAAAACACTGCTGGCTTTTATGACCAGAACTAATAATTTCCACTTTGAAGAGAATCCCCACATTTAAGGTGCACAAGAATCACCCACAAAATACATTAAATATGCAGCTTCCCAGTCTCTACCCCAGAAGATCCTGACTTAGTAGGTGAAGTGGAGCCCAGAAATCCCAAGAATATGAAGTTTTAAAAACTCCCCAGGTGATTGTGGCTGAGGTGAGCTGCACCACACCTCTAAGAAATAGTCTTTCCATACCCAGGCAACCTCCTAAATGATCCATTCTCTCTCTCTCTCTCTCTCTCTCTCTCTCTCTCTCTCTCTCTCTCTCTCTCTCTTTTTTTTTTGGTGGTACTGGGGATTGAACTCAGGGGTATTCTACCTCTGAGCTATACCGCCAGCCCTATTTTTTATTCTTTATTTTGAAACAGGATCTCCCTAAGTTGCAGAGTGGCTTACTAGGTAGCTGAGGCTGGCTGTGAACCCGGATCCGGTCTCAGCCTCCCAAATGCTGGGATTCCAAGTTTACAAGTGTGTGCCACCACGCCCGGCTTCTCTGTCTCTTTCTTTCTCTCTCTCTCT